>JAFVLL020026371.1:0-18390 GCA_021397915.2 Tor tambroides
GGTCACATATATCGTATTTAGATCCCAAATGCATTTTAATATTCTAAAGCTCTCTTCCACTTCCAGATATTCAGTAGGAGTGAGTTGCAAGCTATTGCAGATCTCTGCATCAAACATGACACCCTGTGCTTCAGTGATGAGGTATATGAATGGCTCGTATATAAAGGCCATGAGCATGTAAAGATAGGTATGTGATAATTCTCCAGTGGAGAATCTTATCTTTTCATGTCAGTGGATTACAAGTTATAAAGATGTGCTGATTCTGCTGTATTCTTTCTTAACAGCAACCCTCCCTGGAATGTGGGACAGAACCATCACTATCGGCAGTGCAGGGAAAACATTCAGCGTCACTGGATGGAAGGTATTTGACTGTTATTGTTTATATTTATAATAGTAATTCACCCAAAAATGAAAGTTATGTTATTATTTACTCACCGTCCTGTCAATTCAAACCCCCCTGCTGTTATTTTTCTCTGTCGAATAATGATTTTTTAAGATTTTAAAGACTCCGGTCTCCAACAAGGAACAAAAATCCATAAAAGCAACAATATCGATAAGAGCTATGAAATCTTATTCAAACTTCAGATTAAGAAATTATGCATCATGGCAAGTTTGGTGCCAGATCACCATAGAGTGCAACAGTCAAGTTCCAAGTTCCAAAAAATCGTAAAACTTTTTGCCGAGATCTCCTGAAAGGTCACGGAAACCTTTCCAATGCATGTTAAATATGAATAACAATTAGATATTACAAATAATTTGGTTGTAAAAGAAAGTGTTGCACGTTTTATTGGTGCAAAGATAAGTATATATATTTTGTACAACATTTACAAATGCTTTTTTATCACTTAATTAGAAGCACCACAATTTAAATTATGTCATCTGGGACTACTGAACAGACATTTAGAAGTAGATTTTAAAATGCGAACTTGCGAAGTATTGAAACTAAAAATAAATCTGTAAACACTTGCATTTTTACAACACTATAAGAGTGTCCCATCAGGTAATGAAAAGTTCTACACACACATACACACACACACACACACACACACACACACACACACACACACACACCTATAGTCTTCATGCTCACTTGAACAATTGGGCCAAATGCAGGAAATACATCATATAAGTAAAGTAGTCAAGTGCAAAGACCACGTGTGGGTATTTGGACAGGGCACTAATTAAAGCCATTAAGTGCACAGTCTTCTGTAGGTTTTTTTTTTTGCTTAAAATCAAAGATTGTAATATTGAATTACAACTCTTTATTGAAGACATTTTTAAAATCCTTATGGGAAAATGAATCGGACAAATAATTCTGGAACTAAGGCTGCTGAAAATGTGGCCACTGTTACACTCTTGTTGGTTTTTGGGCAAGCAGTGGTGAAGATTTACTAAATTTAACAACCTAAATATTTTTCTGTTGTATGGCTTATGAAGATATTTTGCACAAATCATATGAACCACTTTTATGGTTCTTTGCGGTTCTTTTGAAGCTTGATATTGTAAATCATTGCATCTTTTAGGTTGATCTTGACACATCATCATTGTATGGTAGAGAGATGCTTTAGGATTCTTAAAACATTCTCCTTTTGTATTTCATGAAAAAAAGTAGCAGCAAACAGGTTTGAAATGAAATTATGGTAAACAAATAATGCCAACATTTTCAAAATAAAATAATTTATTTTTTTGCAGCTGGGCTGGTCAATCGGGCCTGAACACTTGATCAAACACCTCCAGACTGTTATGCAGAACAGTCTCTATTCATGTCCGACCCCATTACAGGCAAGTTTTGTCTGTGTTATGATATAGTTGTACACAATGCACTGATCTAGAAGACGTGTTTGTGACGTAGTTGTACTGCACAGTAGGAGGCTGTTGGCCAGGGTCGTCTTCGGGACTTTGAGCTGATGGGTAAACCCGACTGCTACTTTACCTCTCTAGCAGTAGAGCTGGAAGGGAAAAGAGACCGTATGGCAGACATGTTGAGACAGACTGGCATGACTCCAGTGGTCCCGGAGGGAGGATACTTCATGATAGTGGATGTCACAGCACTCAGTAAGTGGCTTGAAGTGACGTTTGTTAAATAAAAAAAAAATATTTGTAAAGGTGACATTGTTTGTGGGAAGTTAAATCTGATTAGTGTTGTTCTGTCTTGACTGTTGAATATAGATCAGGACTTGTCACATATGAGAGATGATGAACCATATGACTACAAGTTTGTAAAATGGATGATAAAAAAGAAGGTATTCTGTTTTGTGATTTTTGGAATAAATGACAAGACAAAGCACAGTAAAATGTACAGAATTGTCTTCAAAATTATTATTATTATTATTATTATTTTAGAATCTGGCTGCGATTCCTGTAACAGCTTTTGTGGGGGAAGATTCAGTAAAGCAGTTTGAGAAATATATTTGTTTGTGCTTTATCAAGGTAAGGAGTGGGTTAACTCTAGGTTTTTACAGGAAATGCAAAAGATCATTCAGCTATCTTAAGTCAGCATAACTAAATATGTAGCTATCTTTCCTTTCTGAAACTGTCTGAATGTTGCAGAGATGATTTTAAAATAACAAATGACGTCAAATGCTTTACTAGTGCTGATGGTATTTAATGGGTTTTATACTACAGCAAGAAAGCACCTTGGATGAAGCAGAGGCCATTCTGAAGAGCTGGAACAAAGGCTTTTGGAAAAGCCTGATATTGGACACAATTTTTGATTTGACACCAAGTCTGCTGTCAATTGCTTAAAAAAATTAACTAATTAATCGCATGTTTTTTCTGAAATTAATCGCGATTAATCCCACCTAACATTAAACTTTTTAAATATACTTTTATATTGCAATAATTTCACATTTAATCTTCAAATTAATGTAGAAACAACATAAATACAGTATATTTAATATTTGTTTAATGGGATCTTTATTTAAGACCTAAAGGCCAGTATCACTGACAGCAATACTACTGATGCCTCTATAAAATTGTTCTTTTTTTTTTCTAATATTTAACCATTGACTATAGCCATTCAACATTACAGTATAATTGAGAGCTATTAATTTTAATATTTATTAGACTTTTAATAAAATAACTTTTAATTTAAGTGAACTTTAAACGATCTTCACATAAACCCATTATAACAAATGTCATATTTAGCTACCTGTGCCCTTCAGCAAGTAGGAAATATACAGAAATTGAATAAAGTTATGTAAAACTAAATTCTAAATTAAATACAGATGAATCCTTAAAGCTAAAAAAAGTTATTGATTTCCTCTTTTTTCTTCTTCTTTTATTCTTGATGAACAGACATCACAGCAGCTGGGTTAATAGGTTATTTTGGGTGCTGTTTCTTTAAGAGCTGCGGCTACTGAATGAGACACGGATCTCACGCATAGTATTTTCTCTCAACTCTCTTTCGCTATCCCTTTTCTGACCCACTTCAGGTGTTAAAGTTTCTATTGATGAGCTGACGAGGTGAATCGGGTGTGTTAGATGAGGACCGTTTTGAACACCCTTTCAGAGACCTGTTCTTAAATGTGACTTATAACATATAATACATGCACGCACAGTTTTAAGGCAGCTTTAATCGCCTTAATGACTTAACTGACCTCAACATTGCATGCACATCCTTTCTTTCCCGCTTTGATATGAAATGATACAGGCTACAGCGCGCGCCGGCGCTTTTGTGCGTGCAGTTGAAGAGCGCGCGCCGAGGCCGAGTACAGTACCGTTTTCCGCGCTCGTTTGACTCGCGCCTGGCGCTGAAGTGAAGTGGAGCGCGCGTCTGAAACGTCTCCTGTTTGATGTGCTCCTAAAGACTTCCTGTGTAAATGCACTTCTTAGTAAGAAAAAAAGTGACAGAAACAGCAGTTGTGAGTGGGGTGGCCAACCCTAGCCCCGCCCCTGCGTTAACGGCGTTAAATATTTTTAACGCGTTAAAATGAAAAAATTAATCGCCTGCGTTAACGCGCTAATTTTGACAGAACTAGAAGTTATACATGTAGTAATGAACTAGTCAGATAAAATATTTAACTTAAATGTTATATTGTTACATCCTCTTACAATAACCTAAACTGCAGCTGAAGTGTTTTTAGAGCTTGTATTTAAAATTTGCAAGATCAGGCATTTTTTTAAGCCTATTGGGATTATGAATTATATGTTCATTTTAAATTAATATTTTGTTACAGGCCCCTAGTTGTATTTAATTTACTGAATTTAATGCTTGTATAAATAAAAAAAATTAAAAAATAAATGTGGGGAAGTCACCATTTTTGTCTGGCTTTTTAAAAGGTACCTTGTCTACTCTTGTGTATACTCTATCAAAATAATTTCTGAAGAATACTTGAGATTGGAGTAATATGGCTGCTGAAAATTCATCACATGACTAAATTACACCTTCAAATATATTAAAATAGAAAACTGACATTCTAAATTGTAATATTTCACAGTAGTAGTATTGGTTTGGCTGCAATTCTGAGGTCAGTTTCCAACACTGTGACCATTGATACAGAAGTGTGAAATTATTAAGTCCAGTGTTTTTCTTTGCATTGTTTTGCAAAGTTTACAGTAAATAACATTTACACAGAGTACAACTCTATAAGGTGCAGCAGCATGTTGTGGGTGACACAGGACCGAGTCTGACCTGCATTCCATATAACTTCACTTTTTTAGTAAATTTCTGTGAATAAACAAACTGAACAAAAATTTAAATATTACTATTACTAAATAAAATATTACGATTTTTTTTTTTTTTTTTTTTTTAATAGAACCAATAGGTTTTTTTCACAAGACAATATCATTTGTCAACCTCAAGATGGCGTCATTCAACCTGAAAAGGTTCAGTATGGAACCTAAAATTAAATTAATTATAGGCCTATATTATTGGTCATAATTTGAATTGAACCTCTTGTACTTTTTTCTGTTAACAGCAAATGCCCATTTAGTCAAGTGCAAAGAGTTAAGATTATTTGCTAACATGCACAAACCACACACTAAGCTGATACTTTACAAAAGTTATCACTTTCTAGAGCAGTGTGTGTACTCACTAATAATTTAGGTGAATATATTTATCACAATAAGGATCTGGAGTATTTATACAAAAACCAGTCTTGAAATAGATGGAATCCACAGGACTGTTCTAAAAGACAGTTAAATTGTCTGAATTATTCTTCTCCAATTTAAAGTCTTTTTATCAGTGACACCCAAATTCCATCCTATATTTCGGTTCACTTCCTTTCTGCAGATAAAAGGTACTCTGAAGCACCAGCAAAGTGAAGGGCGGAGCCTCTCCTCTCCAACCTATTTCCCAGCTTCCCTTTCCTCTTCCTGTCTGTAAATCTGTCCCATGTCCTAAATATCCCCTGGAGAGCATGTACCCTACTATTTCTATGACATTTTCCAAGATAACGTCTGGTCACTGACTATCAAGACAGAAAAAATCAGATTTACACTGTAGTCCAAAAGTCGAAGTCCAGATTAAAAATCTGGTTTAATCTAATATAAAAACAGGAAACAAAGTTTAGGTCATGGCATGCCTTTTTTATTATTGTAAAACATTTCTTATGACATAAAATATAAATATTTAAGAATTTTCAATGTCACAAATCAAGTACATTTTGACATTTACCATGTGAGCTGTTTTGTGCAAATGGTCAGACGTTCTAGCTTCCGCTGATGGACAAGATGTTCTTACGTTCTCAAACCATGCTGGATAATGCATGCTGTTTCACAAACCATTTTGCACCAAATAATTGGTTTCCTTTAAGAACAGCACAGTGGGAGTATTTCACGTTTATGATACTGTGCGGAGGAGGCTGTTCAAACACATTACCTTAATCTTGAACACAGAGAGGAGGGAGTTATGAAAGTTCACGGAGTGGATGAAACAAAACTATTGCTTTCCATGGGAAACCCGTATTACTCATGTAGTGACTCTCACATACACACCCAGACAGGACCAGTTAGACCCGCAGAGCGATAACTTTTCTTCTTCCCCTCAGTCAAGTTGAGGTGACTCAAACATCAAAACTGCTTCTGATTTTTTTTCACTGAGAATTTATCAAACGCCACCCATAGCAGGAAACGGCAAAAATTAGCGTATTAGTAAATTCTCTAGACCGGTTTTCATCTGCCACCGATACAAAAAGACACTGTTAAAGCGAGTACTAAAACTTGACGGTCGGGTTTGACCAGACAGGTGCATCAGTCATCTTCCAACTGTAGTGAGATTTACATCACATTTTCGCTCAGTAGTAAATCCACCTTATGTCTTAACAGAGAGCCCATTAAATGTACAGTTATATTCGCGAAAAAGACGTAACCAAAAATATGAATCATCAAATACACGTTTTTCGGTATGGCACGCCAAAAATGTCAGAATTATGGCAAAGATGAATCGGGGTTACATCCAAAACGCTGCATTTGGCATCTTTTTAAGTGGATTTAGTGAAGTCAAACATCCATTTAGCGTCTGACAATTTTTATTTCTACTCAAGTATAACTTAAAAGTGCATGTAAACGTACTTAGTTGATATTAGAGGTGTCTTCATTAGTTTGCTTGGAGCACATTCTTCTTTGAAGCTCTTACCAAGAGGAATAGACAGAAACCAGGTGTTAGTTGGTGTACAGAATGTTATTTGAGGAAGGTTTCGTGATACACTTGAGTGGAATTGTTGGCAGGAGTCCATCATAAGCTTGCTCAGAGAGGGGTGAGTTCACTGTAGGAACAAAGGTGTCGAACAAGTAGGAATGGTGATCACAGACTTATGAAACCATTTCTATTAAAGGTGGTTTAATGCTGACATATACAACCACAAAATGGCTAAATTGTGAGAAATCGTTGCAAAATTACAAAGATCTGAAACAGACTACAAATATTCTTTAAAAAATGTCAACTAATAAAACATACAGCCAGTTTGGCATGACCACATGCCAAAAATATACTTTTTTTTGTTTGTTTTCATGAATATACATTTTTACATTCCATATGAAAAGTTCAGAATTGCTCTCAACTTTGAGCTGCCCTCTCCAAAATGATAATCTTACAATTCATATATATGTGTACAACCATTGTCATAACATACAGCAGATCCAAATGGCTAATATTCTAAAAATACAGTATAAAACTATAACTTACATTTCTTTTGATGATTAGGGTACAAGGATACTTTTATAGAAATGAAAATAAATTCTCAAAAGATCAATTGAATTGCAGCTTTCTCTCATTTTGCCTTGATAAAATTCAAGTTCAGTTATCTGTGCTCTTGGCCAAGGTCTTTTTTATTCCAATAAAATGGGTAGAAGAACATTTGGCAGGAACGCTTTGGTAGGTTTTCTGTACCTCATAGTTATTGTTTGGAAGCCCTGTAAAGAATTTAAGGCATTGAAGGGAATACAAGAAAATAAATAATTCAAGAGAACTCTCTTTGAGCTTGCTCGTCTTGTAAGATGCTCCAACTATGGAGTGAAGAATTTGCAATTTGATGTCTTGGTCAGGTTCAGTTCTTCAGTTGCGTGTTGAAAATCCCAAAATCTGAAGACAGTAGGCACATTTCAGCTTTTAAAAGCAGAGAAAATGTGTGGAAAATGGAGAGGAAAGCTGCAGTTGATCCTGTTGATTCCTCACAAGTTTATAATGGTCACCAATCAGTGTCCCAGTGCTCTGACAATAAAAAGATGCCACATTGGGCTACCAAGACTCAACCACTTCATTCTTGATTCTTAAAACAGGTTATTGCCAATCCTTTAAATGGCACAATAAGAGCATAGAGGGAAATCTCTAGAAAAGTTTCTTTTCCAATGTGTCCTGCAGAGAGGGAGTTGTTCGGTTGGTTCAGTGTTGAGCATGTGTGAACAGGGTTTATGAGGATATGGGTTAACACCAGTCAGCGATGTAGTCAAAGTCTGCAAACATCTCCTGCTCGCTGACTGTCAGAAACCTTGGCTCACGAGGTGGAGTCAATATCGGTGCCTCTGAGGTGAATTCATCGTCAAAGTTACTAACATCTTCACGGTCTTTGATGGTCGGCACAAATGGGGGGCGGATCTTCTTTGCCAGCAGTGCAGGCCAATCCATATTCTGAGGAAGGATAAACAAATGTGTGGTAAGGAGATTTTCAGTGACATCTGAAAGTTAAAAAAAAAAAAAAAGGTTAAACAGATGGCCTACTCTGAAAAACGGATGCCTCTTCACTTCCTCCGCATCTCGTTCCCCCGCGCCAAGGCGCCGGTCTGGATTTCTCCTTAACAACTGGATGAGGAAGAGAATGTTTAAAGCTTATGAACATAGCTGGTAAATTAATTTGAGAATATAAAAGTGTCACTACAAACAGGAACAGTCTTTTCTACTAAAGCTGTGTTGTGATTTTAAGGATTGCCGTAAACAATAAAATGAGCTGTAGTCTAGGAAAATTGTTTAAACATAGCAGGACACATCCAAACATACCCTTCTCATTATGGAAATGGCTTCTGTGGAGAGGAACCTTGGATAGCGAACTTCATCGTTAACAATACTGTCAAACACCTCCTCTTCATCATCACCAGGGAACGGGGACTGTAATTAAAATCATTTTAATATTTCACATAATAAAGTATTAAATAAATAAATAAAAGTGCCTTTGTTTGTATTATTTCCATATCAATGAACATGAGCCTATCAGTACTAGATCACAAATAATAAATTACTTAAATTCTAATTAAAATAAATGTTAATTATTGTAGTCAACTAAATTATGTAATTATGTAAATTGTCAATTTAGGACTGAAGTATCACGTTCATGTTTTTTTTTTTTTAGTTTGCAACCACTACAAGCAACACGCCTAACAAAACCACTGAGAATGAATGCATGGGAAGCAGTCTTGCTTTAAAAAGAACAGTTGGATGGAAACCAACAAAATGGCAACAGAATGCAGTAAACTTGAGAGACTCATGTATTAAAAACATGGTGCTCAGAGTGAGACGCTGAAAAACAGTGAGACGTCAAATAGCACAGATGGAATGTCTGAACAAGTTCTGTTTGAATGGTCCATTGGTCTACATCAGGCAGGTTGACAAACTCTGTTGCATGGATTGCTGTGGACTGTAAACCAGTGAAATACTAAAGACCCTGATATACTTCAAAAGAAATCGAAGAACGAACTGATGTGACGTAATTTCGAACAAAATCCGGCCAAAATGAAGTTCGTTTTGTGAGCTCGAAACGGCTTACTTTCCGCAAAAGTTCTTTACGGCTGCAAAACACCTTTATACTACCATTAGTCTGTGACGATTACGACATAGGAGGTGTGCGCTGAGGCTCCACCTTCTTTCACGCAGAACTCTCCACTGGGTTCATTTAATCTCTCGAATCCTTGGAGGTGAAAATAAAAGTTGTGTTTCTGATGAAATGAGACACTGACACTGTTTTTCCTGTTTAATAGTGCTGATTGCTTTTAAGCAATATATTTAATAAAGTGCCATGTAAATACACATGACAACTTCACAAGAGTGCTAATTTGCAAAGCTCATACAAACATAACCATGTCACTATGATTTTTTTAAGAAATGCTTGCCGTTTTCTCCCTTTTTGTTGTTTCTTTTGTTTCCAAGAGGAAAGCGCACAGCACATATTTACATACTTAAACGTTGCTTTCATCAGAGTGGGTGGCGTCGTGATGTTCGCTAACAGTATCCCGCTGCTCATTTATTTCGAACTTTCGTTTTACGAAAATGATGAACAAACGGAACTTCGTTTTGAGTATATGGGTCCTTAACTGTTCTAAAAAGTGACTGAAGTTCTAAAGTCACTTTTTTTTACTTTTCAAAGATTTAATCATCTGAAACAATGCAATAAATTATTTTAAATTAAATCACACAAATTAATGTAAGTGAACTTTTTAGGGGGATCTTTTTAATTCACTGTGATATGTTTAATTAGTTAGATTATTTTCTTTTAACCAACCGACAGTTCAAGTTAACAACATTAACCGTACTCTTCATTAATTTCTCTTTGCAGATCAATGAAGTATCCATCATACCTCTCCAACCAACATCTCAAAGATGAGAACTCCCAGACCCCACCAGTCCACTGCTTTTGTGTATGACGTCTCAGTTAAAACTTCCGGTGCTAAGAACTCAGGAGTGCCACAGAACGTACTAGTACGATCTTTAAAGCCCATTCCTACATGATGGGAGATGGAATGAGTTACACTCACATTACTGACAAACAACACATAAATCATACAAACTTTAGTAACATTAGTAATAAAAATACATTATCTACCTTCTTTGCAAAGACCAAAATCTGCAATCTTGACATATCCCTCAGTATCTAGCAAAAGGTTATCTAGCTTCAAATCCCTGCAGTAGAAAGTTCATGACAGTCACATGTGGTTCATAAAACGTTCATAAAGTCTTCTGTTTTTGCATCCAGGACTGACGCTTACCTGTACACTATTTTATGGTCATGCAGAAATTGCAGCCCCAAGACGACACAAGCAGCATAAAAACTGAGGACATAAAAACAAGTTATTTCAGATGGAAATCCAACTTTTGGGAAACGATCATGTCAAAGTGACAGCAGCAATAGAAAATTCAGTCACTCACACAGAACGCGGTTCAGAGAACACGTCTGCATGAATGTGCATCATCAGGTCTCCTCCTGCTGCATACTCCATGACGAAACACACATGCTCCTTGGTCTGGAAACAAGCGAAGAGGTTCACCAGGAATGGATGCCGAACACTGTTCACTGTCTCAAAGATCCTCTTCTCACACATGAGGCTGTGGATAGATATTAATTAATGTAGAGTAAAAGGACAGTTGACACAAAACAAGGCCATTAACTTTTTTCCTCTAACAAATCCGGTACAAATGTATATGAGATTATATTGCTATATTTAAGACTTTCTACTTCAACATATTGTCCTCCAGTGTGACAAATGCATTTTTAGAAGCAGAATCATTCCACTTTGTCTGTCAGTTTACATGGACACCTTAACTGCATGCATAGTAATTATAAGTGAATAAGCTAAATATTAGTGGTTTTAAGTGGAATGTTAATTACTCAAATGCATATAATGTTAAGAGTGACTATTGATCATGTATGTAGCATTACATTTGTATATACTGTAGATTATATAACAAACAGTTTGTATTTATTTTATATATTATTTATATTTTAGCCTCTGTATCAGATGGCAGGAAGATTAAAAAAAAGTTACAGCAAGTTAGAGAGTTGCTAGCATGAGGACTTCCAGTGGCAATCTAAATTAAGTTAACCAAAAGTCAATTATTGAATAAATACTTATATGAATACAAACACATTTTTTACTATTTTGCATATTGTCAACTAAAATGTTATTTGAACAGCATTTTAGTCCAAATAAAATGGACTAAAATGAATAAATGTGACATGCTAAAATACTGACTAAACATTTTTAGCAAAATTTAAAAACTGTAAATAAACACTATGCATGGTGGCTCCACCATGTCTAGAGTACAGCTCCAACTCTTTGGCCTTAATAATAACAGGAAGTAAAACAGGAGCAGAACAGTCCCCACAGTATACGATAACTGATGACTCTACAAATGCTTCCAAGCATCGTCATGAAGTTCATTTATTTTACTTAAACACACATAGATAGCCTTTACCTGTCTACTTCATCCCTTGCAACAATGTCACCTTTCTTCAAAGCTTTAATGGCAAACATTTCTCCAGTGGTCTTGTACTCAGCAAGTAAAACCTGTTGAATAATTAAAGGGATGAGACAATGAAACTGTCTGCAGGAGCCACATCCCAAAGTGGCAGCATGTAGACATAATCTGCTCCTATTACATAAATGGTTCATATACTGGACATTTATGATACATTTGCAGATTTTACAGAGCTTGCCTTATTGCATATGTAAAAGCAAGTTTAAATTTACCTTTCCAAAGTGGCCACGCCCCAGAACAGCTACACATTTGAAGTCTGTCAAACTGAATTGAACTTCCTCTTCTTCCCTAAAGGCATGACCACACACTTTGAGCATTTGACTACCGTTAACGTATGCATGCTGTTTATATGTAGCCATGATGTCAGTCATCTTAAAAAAAAAAAAAAAAAAAAAAAAAAAAAAAAAGAGGATGAAACTATTGTACCTTATTTCAGTTTTTCGTTGAACTGCAGTCAGTTCCAGGCCAGGCTGCTCATTTTCAACCAGACTGTCATAATCTGGTTTAGCTACTGTGTTGTTCAGGAAGTCAAAGGTCGCTAGGGCATCCTGTAGGCGAGAGGCATTTGACAGTCATTTTGAAGTACTTCAAGAGAACTCCCCTTATTAATAACACTTGCCTTAAAGGGACAGTTCAGACAAAAAAAAAAATAAAAAAAATAGAAGAATCTGTCATTGTTTACTTGTCATCAGTATATTCCAAACCCATATGACTAACTTTTTCCCATCAAACACAGAAGGACATGTAAGGCAGGATGTGAATGGTGAGCAGGGCAACTTTGCTGTAGCTCTGTAATCTTATTCATCCAGTTATATTATTGAATATGCCAGTGGTTCTCAAGCTATATTTGTTATAAAATGCCCATGGTGTATTAAGATTTTAATAATTTCTGTGACTTCTTCAGGGCAATAAATCACATAACAGCAGAAATCACAGTTGTTGGTACATTCATATTTTAAATATCTGGATTTTAAGTTGTTTAGTTGCTTTTTTAAAGCTTGGTTTGTCTTATTTTAAATCATTTCAAATAATCTTTGGACATTTGGTAAGGCTGGTTAAGAACCACTGGAATATATGCATGTTCAAATTGAGCACATCACATTCACACATCATCTGTTAAAAGACAGAACCAACAACATCTGGCAGCAAACTTCATTTGAAACAACTTGTCATGCCATATTTAATTATATGTGAAGATGAATGGAAATTGCCAAATCTCATTCACCTTCACGTATATATTAAATAACATCCTGCCAAGATAATCAGTGAATAACAACTTAAATTACTTTTCATCACCCAAAGCTTTCCATCCCAATTCCATTTTCATCCCATCCTCTTTCATTGTATGGAAAAGAATGGTATCAACATTTTGCTCAACTTTTCCTTTTGCGCTCCAACAGAAAAAAAATAAGTCAAATGGGTCTGGATCAGCATGAGTGAATGATGATATTTTTCAGTTCTTGCTGAACTATTCCTTTAAAACAACTGCTCCTGTACCTGCACCTCTTTTCCATCTGGGATCTTATCCGGTGATGCAGTTTCCTCTATCTCAACTTCGATGGAGTGCCGTTTTGAGGGAGGGGTGGCTGGTTTGTCAAAGTCTAATTTGGTCACAGTGGGGTCGCTGAAGGAGAGAGGACAAATCATAAAAGTTGACCACATGCCAGTTTCCATTTTAAACAGTCCAGCGGCTTTATTTGGGGGTCTGGAGATTTACAGAAAAGCTACATTATGGAATGCATACACTGGGATATGGAGCAGAAATGTTAAATCATCTCATTATCTAAATATAGAGCACCAATTACATTTCCAGACAGATTAGTCATTGTTTATCAAAGACTGCAGAATAATTCGAGGGCTTTCCGCTACCAGATGCTCTTTTAGGAAATGAGTCTGGCTGGATGAGCTGAAATGCATTTGAACACATATGTACCTGGGTAGGGAGTGGGCGTCTGGGTGGCCGATGGGTACTGTTTCAGGGCTCAATGCTGAGCCTAGATCAGCCGCCTGAGGACTGAATGAGGTATTGATTGACGGAATGGCTCTTCTCACCAATCTGCCCCAGGTGGCGATGTTAATGTTCATCTGAGGGGCACGCAGGAATGTTTTACCTGAGAGGAACAAGGTTTATGTATGAGATGATGAAAGCAGAAGCAAACATCTGAATAGCAGATAATATTAGTTCCAAAATCTAGTTTGCCATTTATGTAGACACTTTTTAATGTACTGTAGACATGCTCTCAGATGCCTTATTTTAGCAAAATTCTGAGACAACATAGGATTTATTCCTTCATGTACAATGCAATTCCATAATGCTCTGTGACAAGCTCAATAAGAAAGCAAATCCAGAGTGGCTAAATATGTGTTGTGAAAGCCTGTTCACACCAGGACAAATATTTTGTGTGAAAATGCAGTATGATAAACATCATACAAACTTGAATGACAGACTGTCTTATCTCTGTACTCTTGTATTGTATTGTTCTTTGATAAGCACCACAGCAAACATCAAAAAAATCTGAACAGCTGTTTGAAAACATGTAAACAGAAAGTTGCGCAGCGCTTTGTGTACCGTGTAACCGGGTACTGCTACTGTCAGAAACTGAATTTACATGTTCATTCAGCCCTGTCTGTAGTTTTTAGGCATTAGTCTGAACAGACAAATCATAAGCGAAAACCAGACCAAATTTAAATTCCAGATTTGTATTGATGTAACCAGCCTTGAGATGGCCTTATAACAGCATTGCGCTGTTAGCTTAGCAAAATGCTAACGGAAACTTTGACTTGAGTCTCCCATGCAGAGCACTATTTGTGGGACTTTGGCACAATTTTGAAACAGAGCTTAAGTCTCTAAACAAGCTATTCACCTTCTTTGTCTATAAATGGTTCAAACGAGTTCAAACAAGAAGGTCAAAGTTCATTCTGACTTCACTGTGTAAACATTGGCCCCACAGCAGTGCAATATTGAACCACAGTACTGTGTCAAAAGTAGGCTGCTTAATCTAATCTGTTTAAGTGAACATGTCAACCCTTCTCAACACTGAGGCATATTTGCCACTTCATAACCTTACCTTGCTGTTTGGAGAAGATTTTCTTTTGCCTTTGTAGTTTAGGTCGCCTCTCAATAACTGGGTTAAAAAACGTAACCTGTATCCAAAGAGGTAGAGAGAATATCAATATAAATGTTTCCTACAAGGCCAACAAATTTGTATATTGCATGTCTATGCTTGATGAAAAAATTAAAGTACCTCAGCAAACAGTGTTCCTTGCGGTTCCAGGTAAAGGCACATGCCATGACGCTGGTTGTCCAGGAAGTCTTCCAGCCGTAAAAATTTAACAGCACACAGTGAGCGCCAGTCTCTCCAGTACACAGCTATCTCCAGCTCACGAGACTACAGGTCAACCAAAAAAAAAACATTTTAAAAAATGAAATATTCTGTAAAGTTTCATTACGATGTTGTATTGAGTGGTTGCCAGGGTTTACTATGTGATTGCTAGAAAGCTATAGGTAGTTGAATGGATGAATGAATGAGGCATTTATATAGCGCTTTGTGTATTGCTGTACACCCAAAGCACTTTTTTATAATCATAATCATCTCTCCTCAACCACCACCAAATAAATGTATATGGAGGACTAGAGGAAGTGCCAGTTAAAATAAAAATAAAACTGAGCAATCAATTATCATTATATTAGCTGGAAAACAATAAATAAATAATAAAAAATAAAATAAAAACTTTTAAAATTGACAAAAAAAATAGACAAATATTGTCAACAAAAAAACAAAACAAAACATTTTATTTAATAAAGATTTATTTTTTGCCATTTTTGTCTTTATTTTGATAGGACAGTAACGAAGTGAGTGTGAGAGGGGTGACAGAATCAGGGAAAGGTCCATTTCAAAATCAGGACACCCGTAGTACAACAGCGCTATATGTCGGTGCACTGTCACGAGGCTATCGGCGCCGACAGCTCAATTAAAATTTAAAATGTTAGATAAATGTAACAAATGATATTTATAACTCATTTTTTGAATGCCAGTTTAAAACTGTATTTGAGAGAGTACCAGTCAAGTTATTTTCTTTTTTTAATTTATTGATCAAGTTAAAAACGCCCAACAGTTACCACTTATGAGTTTTACTAGAGTTCACAGCCAACAGTTTGACATTTACAGGCCTTTTACAGGTCTTTTACAGGTCTTTTCAGAGTCTGTCTGCCATTACACAACTGCTGATTAGAGCTCTCACGTTGCCTGCCATGAGATTAAACGCTTATGCCGTCACACCGTCAAAAGCAAGTCCAAACCCACAGACGTGTGTGTAAATAATAATCGACCCTCAAAAATTAATAAAATAACATAGCAAGCAAGCCTCTATATCAGGTTTACAGGAATCACTAATGAAGTTACTGAAGGAGTCATTTAATTAACTCTTATTTAACCCTTGCTCCTTTGGGAGATGTCAAATAGAAACCTGAGATATTCTATCAACAGAAAAATTAAAAAAACAAAATCAGCCCATTTCTTAATGTGGAGGAATGGAGATACATTATAAAGGACAAGTTTGGAAAACAAAACAAAACAGGGAACTAATGCTACAATTATATATGTGAGAGTGAAGAGATTACGAATGATGACTTTTGATCCACCTTGTCCGAGTTTCCATAAGAACTGGGTCAAATCTGGGATTAACATTTCCAAAGTTAATTGAGAGAGGCTGGAATGGAGAGCATGTGTGCATATGTGTGCCTATCTACTCATGTGTCGAGAGGATTATGGGATAAAACTGTGGTTTGACAAGTGTGTTATGTGCAGTTTTTCTTGCATTACCCGGTCAAGTTCAAGTGTGAACTTCTGATCCCAAGACTGGTTGCTAACTGGCTTCCAATGGGTCTGTCCCACAACTGTATTGTCCAGCTTCAGAACGGCACTGATTTCATCTGTCATAATAGTACAAAACATCTCTTAAACTATTACTTTAGAACAAAAACATGAATATAAGTTCATTAGGGATGTGTATTTAATACATTGATTAATGTGTTTTATAAAAAAAAATGCTGATAAAAATAATAAAAAAAACTCCCCAAACATTGTCTGCATACAATCAAAATAACAAAAATACATAGACAAAGAATTTAAAATTTGTTCAACAATTTGGGGTCAAAAAAAGCCCCCCCCCCCCATGCTCATCAAGGCTGCATTTGTTTGATCAAAAATACAAAAACAGTAACATTCTGAAATTTACAATTACAATTAAAGTAACTTTTTCTATTTTAAAATGTAATGTATTTCTGTAATGGCAAAGCTGAATTTTCAGCAGCCATTATTCAGTCTTCAGTGTCACGTGATCCTTCAGAAATCATTTTAATATGCTGATTTGGTACTCAAGAAACATTTGTATTTATATTATCGTAGCTGAAAAAAGTTGTGCCGCTTTATATTTTTGTGAAAGCTGTGATTTTTTTTTTCTTCTCACAATTCTTTGAAAAATATAAATCTCAGCATTTATTTGAAAGAGATCTTTTATAACATTATAAATATATTTACAGTCACTTCTGATCAATTTAATTTTGTCCTTGCTGAATAAAAAAAATGTGATATTAATATCTTAAAAAACAAAACAAAACAAACATACTGACCCCAAACTTTTGAACGGTAGTGTATTTAGACTCCAAGTCAGAACAAGTGTAATTTTCCACATAACATTATATAATAAAAGTAAAATCAATTTACCGGTGGAGACAATGAGTGAAGATGAAATAAGTTAGCAAATCGCCACATTTCACATAAATGTGAATGATAAATGTAGATTAATGTGTCTGAATTTAGCTTAATTTACAGTGATTACCCGATTTGCTCTGCCTCAGAATGAAACAGTGAAGCACAAATGCCATGCAAGATTCTCATGAATGATATTAACTTGGATTTTCAACAAGCATTTAAAACAAATATAAAGCCACTCAACTGGACAGATCATCAGACTTGGAGAGCGTTCGGCTGCTGCCAGATTTGTTCTTGTTTCCTCGGCTCATAAATGAGGATCGTGACTCACTGGGGCTCCAGCCGGGCAGAGAAACAGATGCTGTCTTAGAGCGACCTGGGACGTTCTCCAGGAGGTCCTGACAGCCCATGAGCCTCACGTCTAATGTGCCTGTGGATTTACAACAGAAACCCAACTCAGAGCCAAAACACTGCGTGATCTGAGATGTAAATCGCCAAACACATCTATTCTGATTAACACAAGATAATAAGAGTGCAAACAATTGCAAATGTCTATTTCAAGACACACGCGGTGGTTATAGAGCCTTATATGGAAAGCACTATGAGTCTATAATGGTAACGTAAGCTCTCTCATTCTCCTTCAGAGTGAAGGTCAAAGTTGTGTGTGATAAAGCCAAGGGTGGGGGAGGGGACCACTGGGGCCAAGTGCGTTGACACAGTGTGAAATGTCGAATGCAGTTCCTACATGCCTATACCCAGACAGCTGTTGGCCTTCTCAAACGGGGCTATACAGTACCATGTGTTGTGATAAAGGACTAAAGAGCCTGTTCACACTGGGAGATAATATTTGCAGTGAACAAGACTATAAATTTAAACAACGAATTCCCATGGATCTATTAAAGCCTGGCTCACACTACAGGATTTTTAGCCCGATTTAGCCCCGATTTCCCCCTCCCGAAAATCGGAGGAAAAATCTGGTCGAGCACCTCGATC
>JAFVLL020026372.1:0-74021 GCA_021397915.2 Tor tambroides
ATGCTTTGTAAGTAGGCTGCACTAAAACAGGCACTGATTTCTTCACCCTTCAGCATGAAGGTGAGTGTGAAAAATAAAAGCATTCGTTGCCTGCGGAGGCATGAGCTAATATTGCACCTGTGCTGCCTGGGCTCCAGCAAAAAAAAAAAAAAAACATTGACTCCTAAATATAATGCCTGAGATGAGCTGTTTAGTGTGTTCTTCAGCTGCATTACACTATATTAATGATCAGAATTAAACAGTGCTCTACAGTACCTAAATATTCATCCTCGAGAGTTTATACCTGTGCTTTTTTTAATGTAACCTCAGCAATATTATCATTATGAATGTTAATGTTCAAGTTTTTTTTTTTTTTTTTCTATTTGTTGCCATCCACTAAAATCACAGCATGTATCTCTCTTAAAAAAGTTTGGGGTATGTATGTATTAGCGACACCTAGAGGGGGAAGAGAGTCCTTGAAAACATCCTGGAAAAATAATTTGAAAAGCCTTGTCAATTATGACACTTGGTAATTTCACATTCAAATCCAATTATATCATGTTCCCTCCTTGCTAATTAACTGATGTAAAGTGCGTCTTTGCTTTCATATCATCCTCAGTTGCTGTACATGCTGAGATGTGGTGAGATGACTTAACAATCAAGAGTCTGGGTCAGAGGCTTTGAAGCTTTGGGAAACTTTTTACCTCATGCATCCATCGAGTCATATGCATTATTTAGGCTTATCGTTTTTACATATTTTGCATTTTCAAGTACACTACTGTTCAAAAGTCTCTTATGCTTACCAAAGCTGCATTTATTTGATCAAAAATTCTGTAAAAACAGTAATATAATGAAATATTTAATGTTGTTTTTTATTTTAATTTGAACATATTTTAAAATGTAATGTATTCCTGTAATGGAATTTCAGCATTACATCAGTCTTCAGTGTCACATCGTCCTTCAGAAATCATTCTAATATGCTGAATTTGCTGCTCAAGAAACATTTATTATTATCAATGTTTAAAACAGTTGTGCTGCAGCTGCTTAATATTTTTATGGAAACCGTGATGCAATTATTTTTTTCAGGATTCTATAAATAAAAAGTTCCAAAGAACAGCAATTATTTGAAATGGGAATCTTTTGTAACATTATAAATGTCTTTACTGTCACTTTCGAAATCAATTTTTAAAAAAGCATAAAGTATCAAAATATATAAACCACAAAGTTTGGAAGCTATTTTGTATACAAATGTATTATTTTGTCATCTGAAGTTTAGAAAGATAGTATGTACACTAATCAAACCAACACTGTTGTAGCTTCTGACACATGTTGCTTATGATACTCCATTATAACACTGACAACTGTTCAAGAAATCACTGACGACACATTATAATAGAAGTATTCATACTCGTATTCAAAAGCAAGCAATGAAGTATGGCCATTTATTTGTTTGTTTATTTATTTATCACTCACTAATAAGCTCTGCAATTATATAGATATCCATTGCAACATTTTCATTCACTTTTATTCTGATGTATTTGACTAGATCTATAGACCTGTCTATATCTTACCAACTCTCTTTCTGCCTAATAATAATCTACAGAAATATTCCAATATGTACATTTACTCATCACCATAAATACTGCAAAGAGCTCAGCTCCATTTAAACTCTCTCACATCACTACTGCAATAATTAACCTACCCTGCTTGTTTATTTGGAGCATCCACAATTCCAGAGTATACTTTAAGTTGGTGTCAAGATTTTTCTAATTAGCTAATGGCAGAGCCAATAGCTCACCCTTCTCTGGCTCCCGGCACCATCCGTGACAGTGGAATAATAAATAGGTTATGTTCATACTTGTTTTAACTTTATTGGGTTGTACTTATTTACTGCAAAGGTCGCTGAACTAGCTTTGTTCTTTAAGGCACAAATATATTACGTTTTTTATGTGTGTTGGCCGTGTGTATAAAAGTTGACTGTACAATCTTATTTTTGTCAAAAGCCAAATCAATAAAAGCAAACATTTTCCACCCCATGCTCTCATTTCCTCATTGTCTACACTGCAAATATAAAATTAGCCTGAAAATGAAATACTTTTTTTTTTTTTTTTTTAAAGTGATGCATAAGAAAATAAATTTTTAACCCAAGTTAGTCTACCCATAGGCATAACGCCCCATTCAGCCACCATTAGAAAACTGCACCCGCTAAAACATCCAGTTGTGCCAGAGATGTTTATCATTAGTGCTTTAATGTGCTAGCCTGGATACATGTTTACTTGCACATGTTCTGTGTATTACCAAGGGTTAATGCTTGTTTTTCAGGTCGCTGTATAAGCCAGTCTGCTGTACTCATTCTCCCAGCATGTTTCATTCTGTAAGACAGTCTACTCAGATATTGTTACTCCGCTCTGGGCGAAAAATGCATTGATAGTGCACTAAGTACACAAGTATACTTATGTTACAGTTTACTTTTTTCCGTTTTTCATCTTTAAAGGAAACTCTGCCCATGGCTGTTTCATTGCGCCTCAGTAGAGAGTGACCATTGAGATTTAGGAAGCAGTTATTTCCCAGCACAAGCAGACGAAGCCCATGGAACGAGCCCCTACTGATGCTAATGAGAGTGGCGCTACAGTAATGTTGTGTAGTGCTGACAACCAAATCACCATTAATGCCATAACGGGTCAATTTAATTATTTCCACTTATGTTGTAATGTAGCTGTCAAGGTAGACATGATTATCTGTGTTTATGTTGTAAGCCATTTAACACTGTGCTCCCATTCCACACTCATGACACCTTAACCAAATGAAGAGGCTGCTTCAGTTGTTTCGGTTAAAATACTTTCCTGTTCTAGTCTCAGTGTGCAGAAAGTGCTATAAGCGAGCCATTTAAAAGTTGATTCCCAGAAACACTGTTGCCTTGTGGCATTTTTAAAACCATACTTTGTCTGAATCGCCAAACTACCTGTTTTCTGGACAATGGATGGAGGGAGTTTGAGGCATGTAGGAGTGTTCAGGAAACTTGTGATTCTGTTTGGTTTCAGATAATGACAGAGATCAAGTCCACATGAAATCAAAATTGATACCTGTTTATGTAATGCATGCTCCTTTTGTACAATACATCGACTTAATATTCCGAAGAACAAAGAAATTCGCCTTTGTAAAATTTAAACCAGTGGTGCCCAAACGTTTATTATGAAGGGCTGAAAGTAAATGTTACATTATATCAGCTATATTATTAAAATAGGCATTTTTAAAGCAAAAAATAAATGTTAAGGATTAAGTTAAATGAACAAATGCATCAGTGGCATGTTTTTTTTTCCTCCCTATTTTTTTCTGCTGTCTTGTAATATGACACGGCACGACAGCCCAAATCATACCAAAACAGGCCCTCAACTTTCGCCCATGGGCCTGAGAAATTTCTTTTCAGCTGACGTCACAAATCCCTTTTACTTCTTCAACCCCTCCCTTCCAACCACCTGACTCCATTCTGGTCCATTCAATGCCCAATTTTCATGATCCGATCAAATCTTGATGGATAAATTCTCCCTCTATAAAAGCATCAAAAATTTCATACAACTTGTTTGCTATATTTTCCTAAGGCAGTATCACTATGTTCCGCTTTTTGCAATCCAATTAAATCCTGATGCATAAACTTTTTTTCCAAGTAAAATTGGTTTCCAATGCCATTTCATGTTGACTCATTTGACCTCCTGTTATAAATATTAATCTTGAAATTGCTTCTTACCTATCTTTTTTCTCAGGAGAATCGCAGCAACAGTGTGGGCATGTCGACTCGGCCGATCTTGGCACATTCGCCGGTCTCCCCGCTGGGTACAGCTGGCATCCCCACACCCGCACAGCTCACAAAGGCCAACGCGCCGGTCCACATTGATGTAGGGGGTCACATGTATACCAGCAGCCTGGCCACATTAACCAAATACCCAGAGTCCAGGTAAATTTCACACACAGACACAAAACATATAGAAATGGACACCATAGTGTAATAGATAGGGCTGGGAACTGATTCCAAAAACAAAAAGAATCGATTCTGAGGTGTTGCGAATAGAAGGTTGATTTATTTCTAACCACTCATTTTCATGGTACTGTAAGTCACGCTGAAACATTTAAATGAAGCATATTGCTGATTATTACCTTTAATTCACTTCACTTTGTTTCATTCTGTGATCCTACATGTTGAAACGCATACGACTGAAGAATAATGATTAGCCTATGCCTATATCTTGGATAAGTTTCCTACATTAAAGTTTTACACTGTACAGACACTGATGCACACACATTTTTTTCCTAGGTCTTTTAAGTAAAAAGAATAAACTAATCTTGTAATCTTTGAGCACCGCTGCATAAATAGATCAATGAATGATTAATATCAGCACCTATTTTATTCATATAATTTATATTATATATATATAAATATACTCAGAGTGTCTATTTACACTAAGTGCAAATAGCCCGCTTTGTAGGCAAAGGCTATTTACACTAACACCAGCTACTAACGTGTGATTGGGTTAGTCAACACTAAAAGAAGACGCTAATTCAGCATCAGATTCAGGCGCAAGCTATTAGACGTGATCAACCCGAGTCCAAGCCCGCCTTTTGCCAAACTTTTTTTCTCCCTTTTCAAATCTCATATTGCATCAGAAAGGCATTTATTTTCAATAAAATTGAAGGAAATAATCAAAAAGTTGAAAATAAAGTATCGGGTAAGGTTAGGGTAGGTGTAGGGAGGGCTTTATTGTCCCAATAAGGTGGCATTCATTTAATAATTTGAATTAAAACTATAATTTACACTCAATACGTTATTATTGCGTACTGTTTTATAATGTACTACAATACTGAGGTGCAGATAATTGCCACTATTTGCAATAAGTAGTATAAATAGCAGAAAATATTGCTACTTTAACAGTGTAAATAGAATCGATAGCTATTTGCACTTAGTGTAAATAGTATCTATTGCTAAAAAATTATACTATTTGCACTTAGTGTAAATAGCATCTATCGCTATTTACACTTAGTGCAAACAGCCGCTGCCAAATATATTTAATATATAAACATAAAATTTTTCTTAAATATATACATGCATGTGTGTATTTATATATACACATAATAAATATACACAGTACACACATATATTATGTGAACAAAAACTTATTTTGGATGTGATTAATCGCGATTAATCGTTCGACAGCACTACATTTCATCCATTATTAAGGAAGTTTAAAAGGATGTAAGCTTTCATGTAGTCACAGTAAGATTGGGTGAACATCTCCAATCTTTAAAAGAAAGAAAGAAAAGAATCAAAAAAGTATTGAAAGCAACAGTGAGGAATCGATTCCAGAGTTGATTCCAGAACCAGGAATCGAAATTCCAAATATTTTGGAAACAAACTACTCTAGTATTAGATGAGAGAGGTGTTCAAAGGTGTTCTTTTTACCAATCAAAATGACATTTTATTCCACTGTATTCCAATTCGTTTGGCAGTCAGCCTAAAATTTCTAAAACGCATGTCATCCTCTGAACGCGTCTGTTCACACACAAGTCCTTCATGAAGTGTGTTTGCTCTATATGTGTGTGTTTTCTGTGTATGTGTGTGTGTGCGGCTTGTCTGTGCTCATTAGCTCACTGACCGGTATATTTCTGCAATGCCAAAGAGCATTATTGTCTTGTAGCTGCTGACTGAGTCAAACATCAGAGCACAGGCCAAAAGGAGCCTGAAGCGCTTTGAGCCAGACTAGCATCCTGTCTCACAACTGCTCACATGTCTCACACAGTTTCCGCCTCCCACTGTCCCTTACAGTGGCATAGAAACACATATTTTCCCATATAGTATCAAACGGGTCTGGTAGGCCTTGGAAAGCCTTTGTAATTGTCATGTAGAGCATTGGCATCAGTGACAGTTGTGATCCATTCCCCCCTTGGCTACTTTATCACAAACAACATCAATATGACAACGCACTCATCATGGAGCCAGGAAGCAGGGCGCTGGATGATGACATTTGCGTCGTCAGGAGCAATGATGGTCGCCGCCTCCAGCCATGCCCTCCGTGATGCTGATGCAGATGCAGGCTACAGTTCAGGCAGACTGTGCTGACCGAAAGAACTGTCAAATCTGCTGTCAGACAGTCATATTTACATGAGCACACTCAGATCATTGTTTTTAATGAATATTTTAGCACAGTGGTTCTCAAACTTCCATCAAATCCAAGAACATCCTAGCAGCACCTAGTCACAACAATTTTTCCTCAGATTGTTTCAGTCATTTATTTTCTGCAAACTGACATCTCTTTAAATGCGAATGTAGCAACGTGGCGTCGCACAACAGACACTGTAACACTAGAGAGACGACTACACCACCCTAGGACTTGCACCCAGGGAAATACTACGCACCATCAGGTGCTACTCAAGGAAACACAGGTTCGATTCTACTAAAGGAGCAAGAGACGTGACTTACCAAAATAACGCATTTATTTTGCACAAAAATCAATTCTAAAACATTCTAAAGAATGGTCTCGTCAACAGTTTACCAATTAAATACCCACACAGTTTCAAAGAGACCATAATAAATCTAGCATTAACAGAAGGGACACACCACACAGCAACATCAGTGCAAAAAGTTTCTTAAAGCAAATGACAAACCAAGAAAAGAAATTATACCAAAAACACCAAATACACTCTCCCCTTCTCTTAAGCTTCAGTATCACAGCTCGTCAGACATTCACCTGTGGATATATACACACTGACCATGTCAGAACACTCAGGGAAGCAGCGGTTCAGCACTGTGACGACCACACAGTCAGCTGCATACACAGGACCATGAAACAGAATCTGACAGTATACGGAAACAGCCGTACGAACAGCCGTAGATGGAACCAGTGTAAGAAACAGCCGTAGATACAGGGTTTATGAAACAACAGCTAGCGCTCTCAGGCCGCACCTCATTCTTAGACAACAGTAAGCTTTACGCTACCTGCGCTCATCACTTCGGACACACACACACATCCCTAATAACAGACACATATTTAGAACGTAAAACTGCGACTGTAAGGAACGGCGAATCGGCGACTTACCAGGGGAACGCGACAAGACATAAACCCCTGGACCTTTACGGCCCACAAAACAGGAACACAGAGCGGAATCACCATGCCACACTTAGACTTCCTTCTTATAAAGCCACTGGGCCTCCACTAGATCGCACCTCAATGATTGAGCCGCCAGGTGTGATCAATGACAAGATGCCACTCAACACCAGTGGGCATGTCTTCCCATTTGAAATATACGCAAAGATTAAAATGGAAACTGATTCTAATGAATCAACAAGCCATAATAAAACTCATCCTGTCACACAAGCAAAAGAAAAACAGTACATTGGTAATACCATTATTGTTGTAGTTAAGAGACATTAGTCCTTTAATTGACCTTTTAGAACACATATAGAATGGATCACTATGTATTAATTTCACATGACAACATTTGTATATAAGAATATTGTGGGTTAGTGCAGTTATTAAAAGGATAGTTCACCCAAAAATTCTGTCATTAATTACTCATCCTCATGTCGTTCCAAACCTGTAAGACCTTCTTTCATCTTCAGAACACAAATTCAGATATTTTTGATTAAATCAGTGGTTCAGCCATAATTTTATGTAGCATTGTGGTACTCCCGTGAACGTACGTCAAAGACTGATATGGAAGAGAAGAAATTGTTGAATAAAGCAGTTTCTTTGCAAACAAAAAATATTCTCGTAGCATCAAAAAAATTACAGTTGAGCCACTGATGTCACATGGAGTATTTTAATGATGTTCTTACTACCTTTCTGGGCCTTGAATGTGGTAGTTAAGTTGCTGTCTAAGCAGGGTTAGAAATCTCTCGGATTTCATCAAAAATATCTTAATTTGTGTTCTGAAGATGAACGAAGGCTGCACAGGTTTGGAACGACATGAGTGTGTGTGAGTAATTATTAATGACATGATTTTCATTTTTGGGTGAAATATCCCTTTAATGTTAAAACTTCCTCTGTCTTGAAGCACATGAACCTGCTGTCAGACTGATTGTGTGTTAGAATGTGAACTTAAATAAATGTGGGGAAAACATGGGAAAATAAAAAAAAATACCAACTTATAAAAAGTATACAAATATCAAAAATGAAAAAAATCAAATAAATTTATATCATATCAATTATACAAAGTTTACAATCAAAATGCGCACATCCAGCAGGCCAAAAGCTCAGTGTGGGTGCTCAACCACAAATAATGTCAGACAGGAAAAGATTTTGTCCTTTGGAGCTGTGGTGTGCCAACTTTGCTTTTACTGTCTATCATATCAGCTATATCAATAAATGTAATTTTAAAATAAATGTTGTTCTTTTGAACTTTCTGTTCATAAAAAATCCTAAAACTCACAGAAACGTTAAGTTAACATTAAAATATCAAACTTTTTAAAAATGAATAACAAAAAAATGTTTCTTGAGCACCAAAAACATAAAAAACTTTTTGAACTCCAAACTTTGACTCCAAATTTTTGAACTGTAAATAGACTATATTTGTAATTAATTGTGTGTGTTAACCAGTAAATTTTGACCTTGTGGAGACATTTTTGGTCCCTATGAGTTCAGAAGCTTAGAAATCCTAGAGAATTCTTTTTTTTTTTTTTTTTGAAAATCTAAAAATGCAGAAAGTTTTATGTGAGGGGTAGGTTTAGGGTAAGGGGATAGAAAATACAGTTTGCACAGTGTAAAAACCATTAATGTGTCCCCATAATGATAGGAATACCAGTGAATGTGTGTGTGAGAAAAACCTTTTATAAGAAAGCAAATCATTGTTGTTGTTTGATTACATCTAAATATTTGAATATCTGTCTGTTCCTCTCACAGGATTGGTCGTTTGTTTGATGGCACGGAGCCCATTGTATTGGATAGCCTGAAGCAGCATTATTTTATAGATCGGGATGGACATATGTTCCGCTATATATTAAACTTCCTCAGGACCTCAAAACTGCTCATTCCAGATGACTTTAAGGTATTTAAATCTTACACTGCATTATTACTGATGTTATAGTCAGATTGTTTAAAAAAAATAAATGAATAGTTCACCAAAAAATTCCACGTTCCATGTTGTTCCACGCCCATGCTGTTATTTTTTTTTTTGAAACACAGTCAATACACATCTCTTGCCATACAACAGTTCATAGTGACCAGGAGCTGTCCAAAAACAAAATAAAAGTACTGTAACAGCCATAAACAAAGACTGAATTTTCTTTTCTAGGTGAATCGTTCTCTAAGTATCAGTTGTGCCATCTATCTGTGTATCTGTGTGTGTGCAGGACTACTCTCTGCTGTACGAGGAGGCCAGATATTTCCAGCTGCAGCCTCTGCAGGCTGAGTTGGAGCGCTGGCGTTCGGAGCAGGACTCTAGGTACACATCACGCATGTGTGAGTGTGTGGTAGTGCGTGTGGCCCCCGAGCTGGGAGAGAGGATAACGCTCAGTGGCGATAAAGCCCTCATCGAGGACATCTTCCCAGAGATAGGAGACGTCATGTGCAACTCCGTCAACGCAGGCTGGAACCATGATTCCACTCACGTCATACGCTTTCCTCTAAACGGATACTGCCACCTCAACTCTGTACAGGTGGGTGACACCTTAAACACCACTCACACACCAGCCAATACCAATTATTTATTTATTTGTATAATAAATATTCATTTTTATGAAGTACTGACCACTTTTTTACTGTTTTTTGAGAATTCACGGGCCATGCAAAGTCAAAAATGTTACACAAAAATGTCATACAGCTGTCCTGACATCATGATGAAGTAAAAAATTGTAATTTAAAGAATGAAATTCTTGAAAAGAAAACCTTAAGTACACTATAAAAAATTTGGGGTTTTATTTTGAATATTTTTCTAAGTTGTAAATAAAGATTATTAGAGTATGTTTTACAAGAAATTACTATTTCAGTTTTTTACACAATAAACATTTATTTTTTTCTTAGGGAAAAAATTGTTTAATTCAGCTTCTTCACTTTACAAAACTGTAATGATAGTTGAATAAGTTGAAATTTTACTTTTTATTTATATTTTTATTGTACTTTTTTTCTTTTAAATAATGATCAAGGAGTGTATACTTGCATGTATCTACAGTGTAAGGAATTTTTTTTTTTTTTTACTTGATGGTTACACCACATGTTACCACTTCAAATGAAATCTGCAAGTCTTTTGAAACAACTTCATCCAGAAACATCAGCTGATTTTGCATTAGAAACTACAAACACTGGCCCATGATTCATGTCAGGAATGAATGTACAATATGAGCTCAATTTTTCCTATACTGTGCTCTGTAACCATTTCATACTGTGTGTGTGTGTGTGTGTGTGTGTGTGTGTGTGTGTGTGTGTGTGTGTATGTGTGTGTCTAGAGGCTGTCTAATCCTGTTTGCTTATTAAATCTTTTGGCCCCTGGCACTTGCCGTCACACTAATGGAAGCAGGAGATTGAGAAAAGTAGAGGCAGAAGACAGGAAAGAAAAATGAGAGAAAAAGAGGGTTGAAGGACAAAAGCATGATGGAAAGTCACACAGTGCAGACAGCCAGAAACTTTGACCTGTAAATGAGAGGTTGGAGGAGGGAAAAAACCAAGAAAGAGAAAGATGGTGGAAAACTGTAGATGGAAGGAGGGAGTGAAGGGAATTTTAGTGACGCAGTGCTGGAGAGAAAAAGAGGAAGGGACATCCTTAAGGCACACTAATGGAATGTGATCTCACAGTTCTGTGGAGCGAATATCTGCAGGACTGGAAGAAACAGTGAGAGAGTGAGAGGGAGAAACAGACAGAAAGAAAGACAATAAGCAAGTGGTTTAAGTATCTCATTTTGTTCAGTTGAGAGAGCTGCTGGACAGATGGTTTATAACACTTTCGCTGTGTTGTTTTTCTAACTGAAGACGACCGTGATTTTGTGCCAGGGGTGTTCAATTAAAGGGATAGTTCACACAAACATGAAAATTGTCACAATTTACTCATGCCGTTCTAAATCCATATGCTGCTTTTTTCTCTCTCTGTGGGACACAAAAGCAGAAATTTGAAGAGTCTTCACACCGTTATTTTCAAACGGTGATTGTTTATAGTACATCCCATCTTTAAAGGGATAGTTCACCCAAAATTGAAAGTTCTGTCATTAATAACTCATCCTCATGTTGTTTCTAAAACAGTAATACCTTCGTTCATCTTCGAAACACAAATTAAGATATTTTTGATAAAATCCGAGAGCTTTCTGATCCTGTATAGACAACAACGCAACTACCACATTCAAGGCCCAGAAATGTAGTAAGGACATTGTTAAAACAGTCCATGTGACATCAACGATTCAACCGTAATGCTATGAAGCTACAAGAATACTTTTTGTGTGCAAAGCAAACATAATAATGACTTCATTCAACAATTTCTACTCTTCCGTGTCATTCTTTGTCACGCATTCGCAAGAGTACCATGACGCATGGGTGTGCCTTCCTCTGCTTGTAAACAAGCCGCAGCCGAACACATCCGGGTTCTACGTCAGAATGCCGGCTCCTGCATCAGCAGCACTTCACGTATGCATCGTGATACTCTTGTGAACACACAACGAAAAATTACATGGAGGAGAAGAAATTGTTGAATAAAGTTGTTATTTTTGTTTTCTTTGCACACAAAAAGTATTCTCGTAGCTAGTGTTGCTTTCGTCAACGAAAATTATGACTAAATATCGTCGTCAACGAACCTTTATCACGTGACGAAAACGAGACGAGACGAAACGTAAATGCTGGTCATGTGACGATGACTATAATTAAATGTATAATGCAATATTGTTGACGAATAAAAATGAGACTAAATGTCCTTTACAAAATAAAAACTATGCTAAAATGTCTCTTCATTTTCGTTGACCAAAACAAGACGAAACGAAATGTTATAACGTTATTCCGTCTCGTTTAGTTGTGTATTTATTATTATTATTTTGCAGTATTTCTGTTTCCTGTGTCTCAGACGCAGGCGACTTCACCTCCTCAAGCCCCACTCGCGGCATTATTTAGAAGACGACAACAAACAAAGTACCGATGGCCGGCCGGCCAGCCAGCCGGGGTTTGTCTTTGGGAGAAAATGTATACGTGTGTACTTCTAACATGTTTAGTTGGTAAAATAAATGTTGTAAATTCAAATCAGAGCGTCTTCCGTGTCTGGAATGGATGTATTCTTGAGTCTATAAGGTAACAATAATATAATAAGATAACCTTGTTTGAAATGGGTTTGGCTAAAAGAAAATTTTGGTTTTGTCTATACTACTAGGTATTTATACTATATTGACTGGGTTAAATAGAACTGCATTATTAAAAAGAGACTAAAATACAATTTTCATTGACTAAAACTAGACTAAATGTCATCAGTTTTCGTCGACTAAAACTAGACTAAATGTCATCAGTTTTCGTCGACTAAAACTAGACTAAAATGTCATCAGTTTTCGTCGACTAAAACTAGACGAAAATAGTCATGGATAATTCTGACTAAAATAAGACTAAAATGCTCAGACTTTTAGTTGACTAAAACTTGACTAGACTAAAAGGAGTATGAACGTGACTAAAACTAATAAAAACTAAAATGACAGCTTCACACAAAGACTAGACTAAAACTAAAATTAAAACAGGCCGCCAAAAACAACACTACTCGTAGCTTCATAACATTACGGTTTAACCACTGATGTCACATGGACTGTTTTAATGATGTCCTTACTACCTTTTTGGGCCCTGAACGTGTTAGTTCCCTTGCTGTCTATGGAGGGTCAGAAAGCTCTCGGATTTCTTTAAATATATCTTAATTTGTGTTCTGAAGATGAACGAAAGTCTTACAGGTTTGGAACGACATGAGCGTGAGTAATTAATGCCAGAATTTTCATTTTTGGGTGAACTATTCCTTTACATGTCCATCCCAACTAGAAAATCAAACTGTATCAAGCTGTATAAACACATTTGTAAGCACAGCCTGCCAAGGTTGACAAGAGGATGTTGATTCAGAGGCAATGTCTGTACCAAAAGACTCAACTATTTTTCTTAACTATTTTTATGAAGAAAAATACATACACTACTTTTTGGTGTCAGAATTTATTGATTGATTAAATGTATTAAAATGACCAAACATGACACTAAAAACTAAGCAGCACAACGGACTATTTTTACCATGACTTGAGCACCAAACCCCAGCATTTTAGAATAATCTCTGAAGGATCATGTGACACTGAAGACTGGAATAATGGCTGCTGAAAATCCAGCTTTGCCATCACAGAAATAAATTACATTTTAAAATAATTTAATCAAATAAATGCAGCCTTGGTGAATGTAAGAGACTTCATTCAGAACCATTAAAAACCTTAGTGACCGCAAACTTTTGAACACTAGTGTATATTAATTGTTTACTGTTGGTAGAATATGAAAGGATAATGATGTTAATAATCCCAATTGATAATGATCCCAAATGTGTGTTTGGGAATTTTTGTGTTCGTCAGGTTCTGGAGCGACTGCAGCAAAGAGGTTTTGAGATTGCTGCTTCTTGTGGAGGTGGTGTGGACTCAACCCAGTTCAGTGAGTACGTTCTGAGGAGAGAGATCAAACGAAGTCACCGTGGGGTCACGACCTCCGTCATTCGAATCAAACAGGAACCGCTGGATTAGCTGCCCGCTCTCACAAACAATAAACTGGATATGGTATTTTTAACTGAATATAAGGGATGTTTTGTTTGATTTATGTTGTAATCCTCTGAGACATTTTTTTCATTGGTACTGTCCCTAAATAAACAAAATCAAATAAGGAAAAAATAATGTTGAAATTCAAATGGGAACTTTTTCTGAACAACGTCTCTGGCTATACTGAGTGGCCTCCATTTGATTCTCTGTATGAAGGTTTATTTGAAAACTTCAAGACTGCCAGACTGCACTTTTGCTGGATTTGTCTTCACCATGACAGCTAGGAGTGGAAGAGGCTAAACTAATGTTACACTCTCTATATGACATCCTGTAAAGAATTTCAGCTGCCATACTTATTTAATAAGCTGTTTGATGAATAATTTATGTTGCTAATCTTCAAGTGTTTCTCTCATAAATAGCATATCACACCAGAGAGGAATAGCAGCTCTAATTAGAAAAATACACACACATATAAAGGATAAATCACAGCTGTGGGTTTCAGAGGGATCATATGACTAGACGAACCCTCCTTTTGTCAAATGCAGTCATGAAACTGAATGATCTGAAAGATTTCATTAAAAGTATATTTCTTTCCCCAACTGTTCTTCATTTTTATCATTTTAACAGACAAGTTCAAATACAAAACTGTCAAGCCAATCTGACGAATTTATGCTGTAACTTGCAGTATTTTTTTCTTTTAAATACTACACAAAAAAATGAAGATTGATTTTTTTTTATCATAAATTTACAGTGTCTGGTTACACTTAAAACTGGTTTATAATCTATGAGATTAAAGTTTGAGAAGAATGTAATGTGACATTGTTAATAAAAGTTTTGAAAAATCACCAAGAGTTGTTTATTAACATGGAATATGCATTCAACCTAATGCACAAGTTTCAAGGGATTGTCTTTTGCCTTTTTTAGCGAACAATACTGTCATTAAATTAACTTGCATTAATAAATGAATGCAAAGGTGACATGGGCTCGGGTATTAAACGACTAGCTAGATGTCCTCTTGATATTGACGTATTGCTCGTGAATCAACTTAACTTCACGCGCACATTTCAATAACTGACTGTATCAAAACCAAACGGTATTCAAGTTAGCATTTTATTGGTTGGAACTATAGAACCAATACGCCCTTGACTGAAAGAGTCAATTAAAATGTTTGAATCTAAGCGAGATCCGGAAAGGCACTGAACGAAGCATCATAACCGTCATGAACGGCTCGGTGCTTTTAAGGAATCGGTAGAGTGATTCACTGACTCAATCACACACACAAAAGACATTCGCTTGTCGCCACCTGCTGGCGTAACTGTAGCGTACAGAAAGACTCAATGAACGAACCGATGAATCATGAATAGTGTTGATGAATTCAAATGATTCGAATCCTTCGAATGAATCAAAAAACTCCAACTGTTAAAATGGCGAAAGTTGCGTCGTGTCGCCTGCGTATTTGTACATATAAATTTGATTATTTGACCATATAGATGAAAAATCGTTTCAGGTTTATCCTCTCTACCTCAATCTGTGTTTAATACATCGTCAAAGTAGACTAAATAATGTCGGAAACATCGGGTTCAGATAAGTTAGACAATGATCAGTCTCGCGCGCCAACAGAAAACGAAGAAAACAACAACGACTCGAAAAAGAGCAACATTGAGGAGCCACTGGAAACTTCACAAACCGTATTAGGCAAGAAAAAAGAGGCGTCAGACTCAAACGCTAATGGTAACACCTCTGAAAACATCAAACCAGATTTAGCTTCTCCTAATGGGGAGGGAGAGCAGCCAAAACCAAAGACAGAGATTGATTCATCAAACTCTGCTAGTCTGCGGCCTATAATAGTTATGAGCTCCAGCTCAGCCTCATCTGAAGCTGCTCCAAAGGTCATAGCAGGCCCTGCACAGATCAGATCCACCACACCAGTGGTTGTAGGGGCCAGGGTGGTGACGTCTAGTGCTCAGGGACCAGGGGCCACCAGTTTGGCACTGGCTCCTCAGCCTGGAAGGGTCTCGGTAAGCTCCGTTGCCATAAGCCAGCCAAGGGTCACCACACTGACCACGGCCAAAGGGGCAGTCGTGACATTGCCAAGGATTTCCACCCCATCACAAAGTGTACCAATGACACGCACCCCTCAAACTGTGCCACTGCAGCTGCCTGCCAACTTCCAGGTCCCACAAGGTGAGCTTTACGTGTGGATTCAGGATCCACTGTTTCATTTCTTGGTCTGCTAGTGTATTCTAACTGTAATACTGTACTTAACCATGAAGCCTACTTATCAGTCTTGGCGATGTCTTACTCTCTCTCTCCCCTGCCTCTGAAGGAATGGTGTTAATCCGCAGTGACAGCGGGCAGTTGATGTTGGTATCTCAGCAGGCTCTGGCCCAGGCTCAGGCTCAGGGAATGCTGCCAAAACCAGCCAGTGCCAATGCCTCTGCTATAGTTAGACCCCCATCCTCACAGGTGTGTTATTTTGGTCACTTATTTTTAATGCTGGGAATAGAAACAAAGACCCAGTGATATAAACATATGATATTCAGATTATGGTCTTTGAGCCCCCAGTCTCACCAGAGGGACAAAATTGGGTCAGTGGACAATTTTCTTGTTTTATGCATATGCAGTTTTCAGAATTTTTTATTTATTTGGTTTTTTTTTCCAGATTTTATGTATGATTGATTAGGCTATATAATTATCTTTGATCATGAAAAGTGTCATACTAATACTTCGTTTGAAATGTTATATATTCATTCATATTTTAAATATTTGCATTTGTCTGAAAATATATTTTTTTAATATTAATTCAATTATATTTTAATTATAGAATATATTTTAATTGTGTAAAAACATACATATTTAATGCAAAAATAAATAAATATATTTTTAGATAACATTTACATTATGGTTTCTGCCACAGTATAAAAATAAATAAAAAATTATCTCACAATTCAGACTTTGATTTTTCAGACTCAGAATTGTGAGAAATAAGGTCAATGTGTGTGATTTCAAATTGGAATTGTGAGAAGAAAAGTCAGAATTGTGAGAGATAAACTTGCAATTGCAAGAAAAAAGGCCAGAATTGTGAGAAGAGAAGTAGCAATTACCTTTTTTAATTTTTCCATGTGTGGCAAAGCAATTACGAACAATTAGAAGTCAGAATACAGAGAAAACAGTCAGAATTGTGAGAGAAAATGCCATATGTTGTTTTTGTTTTTTTAAACTTGTGGGGAAAATAGGCTAATTTTGAAAAGAGCTAATTAGGTTGGAAAAATGTACAGTCTTTAATGCTTACTATTTGTCACAATATAAATGCATCTGCATGCATATGAAAACATGAAGCAGCCTTCTCTCACAAAGGAAGTTAACCATATTTGGCAGTCACTGACAATACCAAAAGCTTGAAAAGCCATCCTATAAGATATCTTACAAGCATTTGATTTGTTATGGAAATGCACCATTTTATTTCATATATCTTTTTTTTACAGGCAACTGTAACCACTACACCAATCATCAGAGTTTCTTTCCCACCTTCCAGTGCATCAGCTACTACCAATATTAAACTTAACCCCACTACAGGGACTGCCGTTCAGAAACCACCCACCGCTACAGGGACTGCTATTTTCACGCCATCATGTACAACAGGAGCTACCATCATTAAACCAGCCGGTGTTATAGGGACAGCCATCAGAAAGCCCAGCTCTACCATGGGGCCTGTTATCAAAGCCAGTCAAATGACTCCAAACAGCAGCACACCGGGGACCTTTAACCAGAGGACTAATTCTGTCACTGCAACTACCATAATTAATACCTCTGCTGTAAAGGTATTACTCACTTTGGCTGCATCAATTATTGATCCAAACAACAAAACAAAAATAATGATTCATACTCTGACTTCAGGGCAAGATGTTGACTGAAATGCATTGTTAGCTTTCCCTCAGTGATTTAAATATAAATGTAGGTCATTCCGTGTCGCATTCATCTACCTAATCATGTCTATGCTTCATTTTCTCTGCAGTCTGTGGGCAAAGGTGCTCTCTCCACCCAGGGTAATGCCCCACGTATGGTGTCTCCTAATGTACCAGCCAGATCCAGCACAAACACATCATCAACCCCAGTCACTGTTACAGCTGTAAGTTTGTTACAAATTATGTGTGTACGGGTACACAAATACTAATCCTGGAAAGCCTGATACAACATCAGAATTTTTTTTTTTTAACAAACTTCATACAAAATATTTTTTTAAAAATCTAAAAAAAAATCTTATGAGTGATATGTGGTACATCAGGCTTTTATGGTTCATACAGTATGATATAAGAGAATATGGAGCTTTCTGATTTTTATATATACAAAAAGTAGAGCCCTGCATTTTCAGCCCCTTATTTATGTCCCTAGGGCCGGGCTTCGGGACAATTTTCCTGTCATAGCTCAGACGCGGGCCGGGCTTCGGGCCTGTTTTAGGCTTCTCCCTATTTTTACATTTTAGAAAATTATGGTGATGAAAAATATTTGCCGCACTGGTGGAAACAGCACGAGACAGCGACTGTCGAGATCGGCTCGCACAGTGTAGTGTCTCCGCCAGCAGCAGCAGCGAATGCGCCTTCAGCGCAGCTGGAAGAGTTCCACGGGCAAGTGCACACAATAGGCTAAAGCTTGCCGCAAAGCACAGGCAAAAGTAATTACCATGAATGTATCGGGGGAAAATAGTAGAGAGAAATGCATATTTACTGATTAATGAAAGAGTTTTTGTTTTTGATTTGAATTATTTTGTTAAAATAGTAATTTAAAGCTTTCTGTAGATATATTTATCATGTCTGTGAGGCAAGTATTCGCTGAGTTTCGGTTAATTTTTGTGAACTGCTCCTTTTCAAGACCAAGATGGCAGAAAGCGCATCTTGTTGTTTTCTTTATTTTGCAAAAGCACAATGTTTTGTTGATATTGTGAGTGCACGCAAATAAAAGTAGACCATTACAGTTCCGAATAATGTGTTACTCCTACCTTTATGAGCAAAAATGATGGTGTATTTTAAGTTGTTTCCACTGTTGTAAGTGATCGCGCTGGCGACTCCATGTCCTGCAAAGCGCGCTTCAGCTTCCACTCTCCGCACAAACGATTGGATATGCACCTAATAGCGCACATTTATCTAGGTTAAACGTTTAAACTAACATTGTGGTATATGCTTGAACTGTTTTATAGCTATAGATTTTAATTTAGGCGAGTCGTGATGATTTGAAAAGGTTAAATTGATCAAACACATAGGCTATGATCAACTCACTATCTGCCGCTGGCCGCTTGGTCGTTACTTTAAAAAACAAAAACTTACATTTAACAAACAAAAAATGCTCCAAACGTTTTTCCTAAATTAACTTTAAAAAAAAATGAAACAAAATATAATCACTTTGCCATTACATACAAAACTGAACTATTTTAATTGCTAAAACAGTAGTATAAGCTGTTTTGGGCGAAGAGGGAAAAAAAGATGGGCTCGGGTCGGACTCGGGCTGAGAATTCTGATAAGCTGTCGGACAAGGGCTGGGCTAGGGCCTGAGTGTCTTGGGCTCGGGCCTATATTTGAGGTCCGTGCAAAGCTCTAATAAAAAATAAGCTGAAATTCTGATTTATTCTAATGTAAATGTGATATTTTTTATAACAATATAGCATATTCCTTGCAGAAAAAGCTTATAAATAACAGTTGTCACTCTATATCTCAAATTAATATGAACTTTGATATTAGATGTTTAAATGCTGAGTTTTGTGATCAAAGCTCTGTAGTTTTAAACATGGGGCAGAACATATAGTGCAGTGCAATACTATGGTGATTGAGAGAAGAACAAATAAAGAGTCCTCAAAGCCTAAGGTAACATATTTGACATGCACATGACAAAAAGGCGATTAACAAAAAGGTACGGATAATCAAATTAGTTGCTTCAGTCTAATCAGTGTGCATCTTAAAATGTTAATAACAATACAAGTTATTCAGTTTTTAAATTTGGCTAATATAGAAAAGCAGATCATTATTTTCATGTTATGTTCGATAAATGGCAGAACTTTGTGTAAATAAAAAAACACTAAAAACTTTATTCAGTTGTTTTAAAAGTGAATTAAGGCATCACAACCTTATGTACAGTATGAAAAATGTGTATTTGCTAAAAATAAGGGTTATTTTGTTTGTTTTTTTTATGTTTTAAGTGAAAAATTAAGGTTAGGTGATCTAAAAGTACATTTTGTTATTTAAAATTAAATTTCCAATATTAGCTGATACCAATATTTTTTAATATTTTCACTATGTGCATCACAAAACTGATAATGTTTAATTTTCTTTATCATCAGGAGACCTTGGAGAATGTGAAGAAGTGTAAAAACTTTCTGGTCACTCTTATGAAGCTAGCATCGAGCGGCACTCGCTCGGCCAACATGGCTCAGAACGTCAAAGCTCTTGTCAAAGGCCTGCTGGTATGATGTCACTTGCTGCTTTTAAAATCAATACATTACAATACATTGTGTTTTAAAGGGCTTTTGTTTTCTTCTCTACATGTAGGATGGGAAACTAGAAGCAGAAGAGTTTACTGAAAAACTCTATATGGAGCTCAAATCATCCCCTCAGCCATATCTAGTGCCTTTCCTGAAGGTGAATGCAGTTAAAACTCGTTCAGTTATTACCAGCAACTTCAACAAAGTCATATGGGTATATATGAGGGTACTGACCTCATTTTTGACCTGATTTTAAGATGAAATCTATTATCAGACCTTCATAGCTCATGTACTGTATGAATGAGACATGACCTCTTTGGTATAAGCTAAATTAGAGACATACAACCAGAGATGCTGATGTATTAATTCTTTCAGAGGAGCCTGCCAGCTGTCCGTCAGCTCACCCCAAACTCGCAGCTCTTCATTCAGCAGTGTGACCAACTCAAGCCCTCAGATTCAGCACCAACCAAGGCCGCAAACCAGAAGTCCACTGTGTCCGTCAGCTCCTCCCTCAAGCCCAGCCAGCCAACCAGAACGGCTCAGCTGGTAAACCCCGGCCCATTTTTTGTCCCAGCAATGTAATTTATCATGATGATTTCAGGGGTTAGCCTATATGAAACAACGGAAGAGTAATTTGATAATAAAGAAAACAAATGATCATTCAGGGGTGGTGTTTTCACCATGGAAACAACTCTGGATGTGCATTGTTTTAATGTTAATCTGCAGGTATGATTTCTCTGTCAATAGTTAGAATACCATATGGTGTCTGGAATTCAGGTATGTGTGTTTGGGGATCCTGAATACAGCGTTTTGATGTTTTATGTAATAGTAGACTGTCTGCGTGTGTGTGTGTGTTTGTGTGAGAGTGAAACACTCTAATTTCACACTGCCTCCTTCCCAGCGCACTGGTTCATTTTTATGACAGCCTCTCTTCACTTTGTCTTCATTTCCCGGTTAACTCACCACCGCCCACGGTGTACAGGCTAATTCACTTAAAACCACCAGTATCCCACAAGCCCAAGCAGAGCCAAATTAGTTTTACACTAGAGACAAAGATGCATGAGTCTTACCCCATTTCTTACCAGGAATGTCATGTTATCATATTCAAATAATGTCATGATTTGTTTTTCTGTAATCTAATATCACCATTTTATTGGACGTCTTGATGGATTTCCACTGAAATACAGAAGCTCATTTCCCATATACCTGAATAGACTTTAGAGGTTTTGATTACTTCAGAATCAGAAAGTGCTCTGAGGGTTTGCAGAAAGTGCTCCTGTCTAAAATGGTTTTTACAATGTCCTTGAGGTGGACTAAACCCAGCATACCTTCTTTGAATATTTTCATATGCATAATTTTTGCATCTTTGCTGTATTTATTTAGGAATGCTGTCTTCGTATTGATTTTGTTTTTATCTTGTCAGGTGATCCAGCAACCTAAAGGAGTAATCGTCAAACAGTCTTTGACATCAGCTCAGACGGGCTTACCTGCACAAAACCAAACTCAAAGTAAACAGATGCTCATTCAAACCAATGCCCATCCAGCAGGTATAAGCTATAGTTTCACCATTCAAAAGTTTGAAGTCAGTTCAATGTTTTTGAAATAAGTCCCTTATGCTCATCAGGGCTGTGTTTATTTGATCAAAAAATACAGTTAAAACAGTTCCAGGTCCTGTTTGAAGTTCCATTAGCATCTGGCAACTGAATATGCTGGAGAGCAGATTTTTTTCTTGAAACCCTCCCGAGCAATTTGTACTGATGTTAGTGCTGTTTCATATATTCTTTGAGGCTTTCTGACACCAAGACTCAACTAATTCCTGCAATTTTCCAGATGTGATCCTTGGAGAGTCTTTGTCAATTCAAACTATACACGTCACCGTGCGTTAGGATGATATAGGCACATTTCTTCTTCCAGGCAGATCTGCAGTTCATTGGATCGTCTTAATTATTGCCCTGATGGTGGAAATGGGAATTTTCAATGCTTTAGCTATTTTCTCACAGCCACTTCCCACAGCTCATCCGAACTCTATTCTTCGGTTTTACTCATTGTGATGGATAATTAAGGGAATGTGGCCTTTGTGTAACCTCATATTTATACTCCTGTGAAAAAGGAAGTCATAGCTGGACATTTACATGTACAATATGGGGTAGTTTATACATATTTTATTTCTAGGGGTGCTAATAACTGACCAACATGTATTGGAGAAAAAACATTTATTTCGTAATGTAATTTTCCCCCCACTTTCAATAGTTTTTTTTTTTTTTTTTTTTTTTTGAATGTAAGAATTTATCATAGCCTTCTTTGCTCATATTTTAACAAGGGGTCATATAATTCTGACCTCAACACATAGGCACTTCCATTAAACTGCTGATCCATGAAACAGCAATATATATTTATGCAACAGTTCTTTCTAGTCCTCGAATCTGATTGGCTGAGAGCCTTTTCCAGCAGTGTGATATTCTAGTGACAGTAGGCATGGGCCGGTATGAGATTCTCACGGTATGATAAACTTAGATAAAAAATATCATGGTTTCAAGGTATCCCGGTATTGCTATTACAGCTCTAAAATATGTTATTTTTAAATGTCTGGGTAAAAAACAACTTTTTTCCCACTGAAAAATATATTTTATTTTTTTAAGAAACATATAGAACATTTTGGAACAGTAAACATGTCAAACTAAATAATTATAATAAATAACTGAATTCTTCTTAATTAAATTAAGTGCAGTCACTTAAGTGAGCCTAAACCTGCAGATCAACAATAATCAGAAAATAAATTATTTTCTGTAAAAAGAAAAAAAAGAAATCCTTATAAATGAAAAAAAATTCAGTCACTTAAAGTGAGCCTAAACCTGCAGCTCAAAAATCAAAACCATTATCAAAACATAATTTCTGTAAATAAATAAATAAAAATAAAGCAGCAGTCATTAAACCTGCAGCTCAACAAGGTTTTTGGAGACATGCTCACTTTTCTACACATTCATCTTCCAGTCCAAGTTATGATGCAGGAATGTTCACCATTCCCGGATTAATGCTGCATTCACGTGCTATCGGAATTATCGTAAATACAAGCTTCCTAGTCAGAAATTGTACATGAACAGCCTTAGAGAGGCCATTTTCCGACTAGGAAACTCGTATTTACGATAATTCCGATAGCACGTGAATGCAGCATAACACACACACACACACACACACACACACACACGTGCGTGGTCTCTCTCCATACAACACTCAAACAGCGGCAAAGTTTGTTTTTAAATGTCGTGATTTGAACAAATGTAAACAATGGCAGGAGGCTTAAAAGTATAGACGTGATACCAGCTAAATTTAATTATTGTACTAAATTGCAGAAACGTAGTACTTTAGTCTGCTATTCCCCGCTCTGTGAAGTAACGTGAGGGAAGAAACTAGTTGACGTTAGATAGTTAATTAGCCATGCTGTCTGCCTCGGTAGCAACCCAAATAGTATTTATTTAAACGCTGAAACAAACGGTGGGTGGGTGGGTGGGTGTCTGTCTTGATCGGGGTTGAAAGAGGGAGAAATGAAGATGACACAGATATACAGTTTATGTACAACCTGGAAGTATTTATTTACTGATCAGTGCTAAAACGTCATCTGTACGGAAAATCGTTGTGATTAGTCTACGTTACCCGAAACATTCCCATACGGCAGACTTCGTCTTTTTTAACGGAGGAAAAAGTTCCAGGGATTCAGCTTCTTAAGCCACCATCCTACACACAGGTGACTCTCACTGACTGCTTGCACCAACTGGAGGGGGAGGGGTCGTGAGACTCGATTCCACACAACTGAGGGAGTCCTCCACTTTCCGTCTTTGACGACACGTAAAAATAAAACTTCTCATACCACAGAAACGGTATAACGGAAAATTTTAGTGGTTTTGAAACCGTGAATTTTCCATACCGCGGTATACCTTGAAACCGGTTATCGTCCCATGCCTAAGTGACAGTTTTGTTCTCAGAACAGAACTCATCTCACCGTTTTTATCACTCCGCTTGAAATATTTTTTACAGTGAGTGTAATGGCAGATGCCCAAATCCACTATAATTTTATAAATAATGCCAGTAATAACACTTGCTCAGTCCATCTCTCTTTCATAAGTCTCTACATCAGGGGTGCCCAATAGGTTGATTGCAGTGTACCAGTCGCTTACAGAGGCAATGCTGGTGGATCGCACATCTTTTAAATATGTATTAGGTAAATGCAGGCCCAGTTGAAGCTGTAATAATAGCATATTTGCAAAACGGATCTGGCAAACTATCCAGTGCCTATTTGTGACCCTGGACCACAAAACCTGTCATAAGTAGCACAGGGATATTTGTAGCAATAGCCAACAATACATTGTATGGGTCAAAATGATCAATTTTTCTTTTATGCCAAAAATCATTAGGATATCAAGTAAAGATCATGTTCCATGAAGATATTTTGTAAATTTCCTACCATAAATATATCAAAACTTAATTTTTGATTAGTAATAAGTGTTGCTAAGGACTTAATTTGTACAACTTTAAAGGCGATTTTCTCAATATTTAGATTTTTTTTTTGCACCCTCAGCTGTTAAACTGTCAAACTGAGATTGATATACAGCCATATCGCACTGCTACGAGTGTGATATTGCTCATATATATGTGGGTTACATGAACGTCGTTTTGATCAAAGCTCAATACACTGAAAGACTTGGTGAGATTTTATTACTTTTGTGCTTCTTTCACCTCCAAGTGTCCCAATTCATTTCAGGCTGATAAAAATATCTGTATTTTTATTCTGTCCCCACAGGTGCTGTTGCGCGGCAGTCCATCCTTCAGGCATCTAAAACACACTTTTCCCAGCCGCCCCTTCCAGCGCAGGCACACGGCTTCAAGGACAGCACCTCAGGCTCTTTCCGGTAATAGCTCTGACTTGCGGCCATTCGCTGCTGCACAGCGGGTGAATGTGCATATTGGTTCTTTATAGGATGAATGTGAATAGAAGGCAGTCAATGTCGCTATAGATTAAGATGTCTAGATGAGCTATACCATTAGCATATTCATTTTAAGACATAAAAGTGAAATCCTGTCCTTTCGTTTTCTTGACAGACTTTCATTTAGAGATGACGATGACATTAATGATGTGGCCTCCATGGCCGGTGTGAACCTGAGTGAGGAGAATGCTCGTATTTTGGCCTCTGGCTCTGAGCTTGTGGGATCAGTGATCCGCTCCTGTCAAGAGGAGCCCTTTTTATTCCTATCAGCCCTTCAGTCACGAGTGCTGCAGATTGGTAACTTCACCCAACCCACTTAATTACTTTCTCAGGTTTTATATATATATATATATATATATATATATATATGTGTGTGTGTGTATATATATATTTTGGTAATTTCTCAAATGCATGCATCAAATAGCAATTACTAACTTACATGTCAAATATGATTTTGCCACTCACCCGAAACCAGTTTGTTTATTTTTGGCTGGTTTTAGAGAGGTTTTTGATATTTTTCGGCTGGTCAGACCAGCTAAACCAACAGAGCACCAGCTTGTCCAATCTGACATCCCATCTTAAATCAGCTAAGACTACCTTAAACCTGCTAAGATCACCAAACCAGCTGTTTGGAAAAAATAGGACTTTGAATGTAAAACAAATGCCAGGCAGCACACTTCCAGTTTAGAAGAAAGAGTGTCTTAGAGTGAGAAAATGTAACACAAAAGAGTCACAAATTACTTTTCATCTACTTAATTAGTTGCTAATTAGTAACTCGATATTGCAAAATGATTTAAAACTAACATTCCTGATCGCTGTATTCCTCCATGTTTCACTGACCTCAGCTATAGCATTAACAGTTTTTTTTTGTACATCAGTGTATCTTTACTCAAAGTGATATTGCATTTCCCTCCGTCTCTGTTTGTCAAAGTCTGTTCACCTCCCTGAGCTCTGCCTCTACGGCATGCATCCTGTCTGTATTTTTTTTGGGCATATGTTGCGCTGTGTTGTGACACACGAGTGCAGTCTCTGTCTTTGATCAGTGGTATCTCTGACGAGCCTGTTCTGCTTAATCAGTATGCTAATGACTGCTGAGCCGCACAAAGTTGCCAGAGTGGCAGGAATCCACTCTGCTGCACTGATCAAAAAAGCGTCGGAACAAGGGAGAGAAAGGACGACAGAGGCGGAGGGAGGGAGAGAGGGAGATAGCCAGGAGGTAGGGGGAGTCGTGCGGAGGAGGAGGAGACGAAAAGAGAGAATGTGGAAATGAAAGAGACAGGCTTGGCCTCGCAGGAACTCGGTCTGCATCAGCAGAAAGGGCAAAAATGAGATGGAATTGGAGTGTTTGCAGATGTCTGTCTACTCGGCAAGCGTAACAGACCAACAGGAACAAAGCATGTCTGACATTATGGAAATGTGAATACAATATAAACAGCGGAGGAAAACAAAATCGCTGGATTCCAGCTCGATGAAGACATTTGCCTCTAATTTTACACAATCTCCATTTCTGTCAGGCAGTAAATAGGTCTGTACAAATGCTAAATTAGAGGGGGATTCGATTCATGTGATTCTTGAAGAACACTCTGTGATTATCAGGCCCACACACAATCTGTGCCCACAGAACTTGAATGTGCCATTCACAAATTTGTATCTATGTTCCGCATCTGACACGTTAATATATTTAAGCTAATTTGATTATGTGTTAAGCTACAATTAAGAGTGAATTATCTCAACTCCATTTAACATTTTACCACAGCACATTTTCGCCCTTTAAATATTGCAACACTGCTTGTAAATTTACTTTAAAATTGAAATTGGGTTCTGTTGACATTTCTTGTATCGAATGAGGTTTTGGAATGTTTTAAATACAGTCCTGAAATGTGTAAATGACTTCAGTTGGGTATGTGAAAATAATTATTCCTGGGTTTATCCTTATTCTTGCTCTGCAATTCTGGATTGATCCACAAGTTCCGAATTAGCTTTTTAAGTTAATTATTTATTAATCTTGTCATTGATAACATTCAAATAAAATCAGACAGTAGAGTGAGTGCTTCTCCCATGCTAGGACAACTAAACGTGTGAGTGTGCATAGGTGGATCTTTGAGTATCACAGAGGTCTGTCCAGATGTTCTTGAACTGCTCTCTCTGGCGACACAAGAGAGGCTTCGGGACCTGCTGGAGAAGATAACTGTGGTGGCACAACATCGACAGATTTCTTATAAGGTATCCTTGCCTATAAAACACAGTAGACAAAATAGAGTAAATAGAAAACTTTCAGAATTTCTTAGTAAAGCTTGTTTCTTAAAATGTTGACCCACTTAATATAGTGGTTTTAACTACTGTGTACTTACATACATTAATCATTTGATACAGTGCATCGTGTACATTCACATTTTTACATTGTGCTTTTACATAGTACCTTTCTGTAATTACATTTCTAAATAATTTCATGGTAACACTTTATTTCAATAGTCCACTTTAGACATTCTACTAACAGTAAGTAACTTTGGAACTACATGTCAACTAGCAGTCATTAGAATATTAGTAGACTGTCTGCTTAATATCTTCTAACACTTTATTTTGATGGGTCCACAACATACAACATACTATGAGAAACTTTGCAAGTATGTCAACTTATTCTACTAACCCTAAACCTACCCTACTAAGAGTTAGTAGACATGTAGTTGCTAATTAATGAGAATTAGTTGACATGTAGTTACAAACTTACTTATAGGTAGTAGAATGTCTAAAGTGGACTATCATAATAAAGTGTAACCGATTTCTTACATCTGCAGTTACACTGTTGACTCTACCTCACATCTTAAACCTAATCATACTACCTAACCTGTCCCTAACCTTAACCGTATCACACCTCAATAGCAACAAAAGTGTTCTGTAACTCAACAATAACACAATTGGTAAACTGTACCTAAAATTACATTTTGACGTGTATATAATAGTTAAAAACACCTGATGTAATGTGGGACCAAAACTTTGGGTTCAGAGAAGATACCAGAATTGATCCTTATCATGCAGCATTGCTCAGTGCAATTTGATATTATATCGGTCTTTCTAGAACAACTTGTTAGATACTGTTCATTTAAGACATCACCTAGGGTGCATGGGCAGGAATAATAACATAGCCCTGTATCTTGAAAAAAAAAAAAGCCAAGTATTACCTAATTTGATGATGCTGCATTAAAAAAAATTCAGTAGAAACTTTCCATAATGTGCAGTTTTTTTTTTTCCCCCACAAAATAAGAATTTAAAATGAGGGTATTATCAACTTTAATGCACTTATCAAAATAACACAAGCAGTCAAAATTTTCAAAAGTATATTTAAAATGTATCATTTAAAATTTCTTACATGTAAGAATTGAACAAATATTTGTTAACCTGTCTCAGAGGAAGATGTCATGTTTTTATGGCTTTTTTAAAGGGGTCATATGACATTGCTAAAAAGAACATTATTTGGTGTAATGCAATGTGTTTGTGGTTTAAGAAAAACAAAAAACAGTATTTTCCACATACTGTGGAATTTTGTATCTATCTATCATTATTGTTGCTCCTCTAAGCTCCGCCTTTCTGAAAAGTGTCGATTTTTACAAAGCTCATCGTTCTGAGAAGTGAGGTGTGCTCTGATTGGCCAGCTATCCAGTGTGTGATTGGCCGAATACCTCAAGCGTATGACGGAAATGTTACACCCCTTACCGTATTGTGATGCCGTGTCCCGACGCGATGAGACAAAAACAATAAAACCCATTATAAACTAGACATTTGTTGCATCCAGTGGGGACATAAATACTGATTATAATGACTTATACTGACTTTTTACGTGTCGTGTCGCATTGCATCGCACCGTGTAAACATTACCATGTCTGCATTTGTGATCGGAGAAACGACAAACAACAAGTACTACTCTACACTGCTCAAAACTCGCTATTGAATAGTTAGTGGCAAATTCTTTAAATATGAAAACATACTTACAGGCTGTGAGTCAGAAGAGCCAGATTGTCCTTTCAAAGTTGGAATTGCCCCACTTTATAAAAACAGCCTTTGTGCACAGCTGGTATTGTAGGCTACTCTCCCAGGTTCAGGAAACAGTCCTCCGTAAAATGCGCTGCACACACTCTAATATTTGGGTTGAACTGTTTTGGAACAGTGTTGTAAATACAACTGAACCACTGATTTCTAGTTGTCCTCTTTTGGAAGCCCAAACAAAGTAGTTTCGCTTTCACAACGAAACACAGCATCTCCAGGACATGGCGACGTCTGCAGCAACAATACTACAGCGAGAATAAAAATCACGTCCTCTTTCTTTGCTTATACATTTGGGCAGTGTTATGCAGTTCTTCCCACACAGTGACGTAGACATGTGGGATTGTGTTTAAATGAGCCGTTTTAGGAGGGTGTGGACAAGTCTTAACTTTTATAAAGAATATCTCTTTGGGTTTGAGACTTTAGTCTTTGCAACTTTAGGGATCTTATCTATGCATTAACAGCTTGTAACACTCCAAAGAGAAAGGAAAACTTGAAATCACATCATATGACCCCTTTAAAGGAATAATAAAAGATTTATTTACTTTACAAGTGGTTGTCAAAAGAAAAAGTGCTACGAAATGCATAAAAGTGTGATGGACTGTTTTTGGAATCAGCACCACAAAATAGTCAAATCTATGCTATGGCTTGATCTTAATATGCTTGCTTCCCTATTATGTAGTACACAAAGAACAATATGTAAAATGATGACCTACTACCTCCACTAAGATTCCAAAGTGCACATCAAATGGACACTTAACTACAATCTAAAAAAAAATGGTGCTATATAGCACTAAAAGTGGTTCTTTGCCTCATAATCATAGGGGAACTACTTTTGGTGCTGTATAGCACCAAATCTTGGTGCTTCAGTGGTTCTTCACCGGTTCTTTGGCACCGCTACCATATACAGAACCTGTTAAGCTCCTGTATGGTTCTTCAGTGGTTCGTTGGGGTGATTAAGGTGCTATATAGCACCACTGCCATACAAAGAACCTGTTAAGCTCCTTTAAAGGTTCTTTACGAGCCAAAGAACCACTGTTGGTGCTGTTTAGCACCATTTTTGTTGAAGAAATACAGTGCAATATGGCACCTCTTATGGTTCTACATAGCACTATTTACAAAGGTGCTGTATAGCACCTTTGAAGATATGGTGCTATATAGCACCAAAAGTGGTTCCCCATGATTACGAGCCAAGAACCACTTTTAGTGCTATATAGCAACCTTTTTTTTTAGAGTGAATCCCATGAGGCCATGGGAGAGGAATTGTGAATGATATTGAAGCGACACAACTGATACCTCAAGTCACATGACTGTGACATGACAATATTGTATATCCAGATAAAATTCATATTACACACATTCATATAGAACATACTTTTTGAAGGCTGCGAAGTATGTGATTTTGGATGCAGTTATTGTTTTAGGCAATAACTGCAATATAGATGTAAAATGGGTAGGTAATGCTGTTTCATGTTGACTTGTATAAACCAACGTACCACAGTCTAAAATTTGTCTTGTCGTACTCTGTTTTCTGTGGTGTGTGTTTCCTGTGGTGAGGATGATTGGCGTTACAGTCAGACCAATGACACACGCTCTCAGCTGAAGTTCCTGGAGCAACTGGAAAGACTGGAGAAACAGAGGAGGGAGGAAGAAGAGAGAGAAGCCTTGCTTCGCATTGCCCGGGTAACTAGCAGACACAACAAAAGAGGAGAAAAACACCAGGAATCAGTCTCCATTTAAAATGTACTGTTTTTTTCCCCCTCTATTTGCGTGTAGAGTCGCACAAACAGCGAAGACCCAGAGCAACAGCGTCTGAAACAGCGAGCCAAAGAGGTAGAATGATTTCTGTATGTTGGTGTTAATAAAAATACATACATTCCTCCTCCACAACCTGTTTTTCATTCCTTCTGCTCCCTTGTATAGCAATGAGGACGATCAATACTCTTCATAAAGTCCCATTTGTGCCCCACATAGACAAATCCACACACATACATACACATACCCTGGAGACAAGGCTCTCTAATTGGGGGCTCATTTTAATTGAGTCTAATATTGGGTCTGGAATTGAAGCCTGCGGCTAAACAGGGAACAGAATGTAATGAAAGCCCTCTGGATGAGTTGTGTGTCTGTTTACAAGGTAACGCTCATCTAGTCATGTGTTAGAGAGCACGTAACATGTTTGTGTGTTTTTGCACAGGCCTCCGACTTGGGTTCTTTGTCATAGTCTATCAGTAAAATCAATAGTGCTAAAATGAAAGATTCATCACCAATAACAGCTTTCCGTTTTTTTTTTACAAACATTCCATGTGGATTTGGGTGAGCCAATGGAAATATCGATTTTATTTTTGAGTGCCTGTCAAACGCACATTCTCTCTTTTTTGCCCTTGTTTAGATGCAGCAGTTGGAGTTAGCACAGATGGAGCACAGAGATGCAAATTTGGCAGCGCTGGCAGCCCTGGGGCCACGTAAGAGGAAACCTCTGGAGGCTTCCGGCTCAGGGGCCAACCAGGTACCTGCACATGTCTATACAGTCACCTCTGTTCAGAGTTTTCCTGTATACTGTCTTAATACTTCATTCTGTGCAGATGTGCAGGAAATGTTTACGTATGTGTTCAAAATCAATCACATATATAAACAGTCTGTAGTACAGAGTATGTGGTCATTTTTATATTTCTGGCTGTATTTAGACAAGCTGTTTTGGTTTTTATTAAGTGCATGTGTAAGTCTTCCTGTGTGGCTGTATGACGGATTTGCTCTCATGTCACTTAAATATTAGTAAACTCCTTTAGAAAGGGAATTGGTATATTGAGGCCACCACTAACTGTCAACCAATCACATTGATCTCTTTGATTGACTTTTTCATGCTATAAAATCGGTTGATACTCTGCCATTCAGAGATTTTGAGTCGGTAAGATTGTTTTAAGAAGTTAGTACTTTTATTCAGTAAAGATGACAGTAAAGACATTTATAATGCGGTTCTTTTGTACTTTGCTCATCAGAAGTTCCTGAAAAAAATGTATAATTGTTTACACAATAATATTAATCAGCACAACTGTTTTCAACATTGATAATAATAAGAGAAATGTTAATATTAAAAATGCCAAATCAGCATATTAGAATGATTGCTGAAGGATCATGTGACACTGAAGACTGGAGTAACTGGAGTAGCCATCACAGGAATAAATTACATTTTAAAATATATTTAAACAGAAAATGGTTATTTAAAATTGTAATTATATTTCACAATATTACTGTATTTTTGATCAAATAAATGCAGCCTTGCTGAGCATAAGGGACTTCTTTCAAAAACAGTTAAAAAATCTTACGGACCCCAAACGTTTGATGGTAATGTACTGTTTATGCCTAAAGGGGAAGGACTTAACTTTATCTGTAATATAGCGGGTGGTATTGTTAGTGATTTTATAAAAAAGGACAAGGAAAGACTGAACAAAAGACCAGAGGATTTTATGTTAGTTTAGTTTAATTAGTTTTTACATTTGTGAATTCTTTTTTCCTTTAGGCAGTGAGGAATGCTAATAAGTGAAAAGATGGTTTTGAGTTTTTGTGTGCTTAAATTACACAGGCCTTTTAGAAAAAATGCCTCTGCCTAGGGAAGTTTAGTGTTTGCTTCATTTTGAGGTTTCATCTCTGTAGTAGAATAAGCATCTCTATAAAGAGCCAGTGCAGTTGGCAGGAAAAGAACGGAGGTTAAAAGACGCCAACCTTGTGTTTCCAAAGTTAAATTATCTGCAGCAGCATTTATTTGTTTATGTCTATATGTATATGCCTAAATCTTTCGCTTTATTATACTGCATTTCTTGTTCCAGAAGTAAGGTGCGTTTATTCTGATGGATTGAATGATTTCTCAAAAGGATAATTAACTATTTTTAGCTCCACTTGTGAAAAAGCACTTAATTATATTGATCGTGCATGAGTAGTGTACTTCAAAGTATATTTAAGGGTGCTTTCACACTAGCACTTTTGGTGCGCACCTGAATTCGATTGACACCAGAGTTCGATATGTTTGGATGATGTGAACGCTGTCTTCCGAACTCGGGTGCGCACCTGCGAACCGTACCCGAGTCTGCTAAAAAAAAGGTGGCCTGGGGTACAGTTCATTTCTGATGTGAATGCAATTGTACCAAATAACGGAAGTGAACTGCTGTTAATTACATATTATTTGATAAAAATGTGTTTGTGTGTTTCACTCACTTTCCTGACGAGCGTGACTGACGCGCTGCAAGCAGAGAGCTGTATATCTCATTTCTGTTCGCCTTCAGCGTCCTTTAGAGCATTTGCAGTACATTCGTAAGACAGACGTTGGTGCCGTTATGTGCTGAAGCTTTGAAAACAAAACAAACCGTTTAAAAATATAAATATATAAAAGTGAAGAGAGCAATGTTGTGCATTTTGCCACCTTCTCCTGTGCCGTCATTACTAAGCAATGGGGTAAACAGCTGCTGGCTTGATGACGCAAACGAACCGTGGTTCTGACCCAAATAAAATAATATGAACACAGTCCAGTGGGGGCAGGGGGAGGGGGAGCAACCGAACTCAGACAGTCGAACCAAGTGTGAAAGCACCCTAAAAAAAACCCTGTAATTTCAACTGTACTGTACTGTCATATTAAATAAAAGGCCACTTAAGTGTACGTAAATGAGTTTTACACACCTTTTAACAGAAGACACTTAATTAAACTTTTAAACAGTGCACTTTACCATTTCAATTTGTTTTATTTTAAATCAATGTTTTAATTTTTCTGACTAACATACTAAGGCACATGTAAATTACTTCATTATATTTTAACCGTTGTGATATTCGATATACGTAGATATATAGAGATAGTTAACATTTTAAATTTGATTCATCTTTAACATTTTTTTTTACTAAATTGCAACTTCAATGCAAATGTGTAATAATGTTTTAATATAAATGACATTATATTTTAATTTATCATAAATGTTTGGCAGGACACTTTAATCCTATTTTCCAAGACAATAGTGGAATAATCATAATTATGAAATAACATATGATGTACTTAAAGTGATGTACTTCAGTTGCTGATCCCCATTAACTTGCATAGTGTTTTTTTTTTCTCTGTACTATAGAAGTCAATGGGGACCAGCAACTGAAGGTGAATTATCCCTTTAATTTCTACTTAAGTGGGTCAGAAAAGCACTCTATAAAGTTTTTATTTAAATTCCGCATGAAATCAAAATGTAGAATATTTATTTTGTTAGTGCACATTGTTAGTCTTAAAGTGAACAATTAATCTATGAAAGTTAATCCTCTGAAAAAAAAAAAAAAATGGTTTTAGTAATCTTTAATCAAAACCTGATCATTTGCTTCCGCTCCGGAATGGCACTCCTGCTCTGATGACGGCAGTTTGACGGCTTGGGCAGAATTTGCTTAACCACGCTCTTCCAACCGTTAGTTTGCTGCAAGTGAAAGATGAGAGGAGGAGTGCAAAAATAAAACCCCGCCCTCTACTCAATATTCTGTTTCAGGTGGAAATACGTCACCATACTGAAATAAAGTCGGCAGCAACTTCCGGTTCACGAGGACTTTAATAACTTTAATAAATTTAATTTAATTTAAACTATAATAAATGTTAATTTATTTGCAACTAATGTACATACAAGTGTACTAAAGTAATATCAGTGTAAGTATACTGGTGTACTTCTTTTTCACTATGAATTCGTGATGATATCAAGCAGGTGCTATTGTTTTATCATGTATTATTTCATAAGAGAAAAACCATTTTAGGTCCATTTGGCTCAAACTTATTCTTTACGTCTGTCTGCCCAGTTGTTAGGTTCATGTGGGCAGTTTGCTACTCGAGCACCGATTCGAGTGACTTTGAGAGATCTGACCTTCTGCATGGAGCAAGACCCCACATTCAGACACACTCTCATGCTGTATAGAGCATTTCTAGGCTAGATAACCACACAAACACACAAATTTTGAGGTATGTGCTGTGTTTGGAAAAGTTCTTTAGATTACATAATACTTAACCATTGTTCAAAATGAAACTATTTTTGTTATATTTCTGTGTTCCTATCCTTGTTTTGATGACTGAATAAACTGTTTATATATATTGACTAGTAAGTAAGCACAAAGGAATAAATTAAACACTATTAGCAGCAACACAGTGTGTGGATCTTGTATATTTGACCTGCACAGTTGTGTATGTTGTCCAAATTCCCAATTTTTCAATTTTTTTCTCCTTACAAATGACCTTTTTCTGCTGATACAATCATGCTGAACGTTTGCTGCACTAGTGGTTTGGAGATTGTACAGAGGTCTGTGTATAAGCTCCAGGGCAGTGAATGCCCTGAACAAAACACCACTAACCAATCACACATATACAGCCTTAGGCATCCAAATCCACCAATCACAGCGAGACACTGGCCGAGAGAACCAAGGAGAGACCAATCAAACCAGGATTTTTCCTCAGAACCCAAATCAACCAAAATCAGTTTGAGACTGACCAACCAATCAGATCATGACACAAGAACTAGAGCGGACCAGTAGAAAGTACAAACAGCCAGAGGGTCCCAAGCTGAAAGAAACAGGACAATAGATAGCCTCAAGAACTCTTGTGCAACAAGATCAAGATAACAAGGGCCAAAATCAACAGATCAGGGGCAGTATGTCTCTCATGATTAGCTGCTGACCGATCATCACTCTTAAATGATTTAAACCGAGGTTAAATAAAGGGTAACCAACAATGTCATAATTCTAGAGTTTACCTCTGTTCATTAGAATCGCCAGTCTTCCTCAACTGTCATGCATGCCTTTGCATTTGTAAGGTGAATGGAAGTTCTCAAAAAGAGCCGCTTTTAATGTATGCCTCGCCTCAGCCTCAGAAACTTAAATACTCTGTGTGCTTGCCTCAGGTACAGGATTCTGAAATATTCCATTACCTCTGAATAATCATGAATGAGAAGCTGGGAGCTAAATATTGATATGCCTGCAGCATTCACAGTCCCCTCAGAGAGTGCGAGCGCATGCTATTCAGAGGTACACAGCCTCGCATGCCAATACAGGCTTAGGAAAGTCAGTGAATGTACCAAAGGAAGATTTTTAAGCACAAAATGTTTAAAAAAAACATATACATTACATGAAACACTTTATGAAAGACTTTATTTTGATTCATCTCAGTGGCTTAAATCTGTTTACCAAAAACATTTTCTCAGATTTGTTCACTCAGTTGTCAATTTACATTGTCACACCTGTAGGTGATTACAAGTGATTTTCTTTTTGAGTGTTAGAATGAGTCACTAGCATATTGCTTCTGAAGTTGCATACACGCTACATGCTAATATTGAACTATTGAAATATATTGTGCATGATCACAATTCAATTAAAGGGATAGTTCACCCAGAAATGAAAATTCTGTCATTAATTACTCACCCTCATTTCATTCCAAACCCATAAGACCTTTGTTCATCTTTGAAAACAAATTAAGATATTTTTGATGAAATCCGAAAGCTTTCTGATTCTTCATAGACAACAGCGGAACTGACACAAGTTCAAGGCCCAGAAAGGTAGTAAGGACGTCGTTAAAATAGTCCATGTGACATCGGTGGTTCAACCGTAATGTTATGAAGATACGGGAATACTTTTTGTGTGCAAAGAAAATAAAAATAAAGACTTTATTCAACAATTTCTTCTCTTCGGTGTCGAAAGTACCACAATGTGGTAGTACCCTTGCTGTCTATGGAGGGTCAGGAAGCTCTCAGATTTCATCAAAAGTATCTTAATTTGTGTTTTGAAGATGAACAAAGGTCTTACGGGTTTGGAACGACATGAGGGTGAGTAATTAATGACAGAACTTTCATTCTTGGATGAACTATTGCTGAAACTCGTACCTCCAAGTTGGTTATTTATTTGTAAATGAGACTTGTTGGCCAGTCATGTGCTCGGAATCGTAATTATGGTATTTCTGACGCCGCTTTGTACATTCCTATAATCAGATGTTTTTAGCAAAATCATGCAACACCTCTGTTTTTTCGAAACGCATGCACAGTGTCAAAGTCAGTTGTAGTCCGAATAACATATGTGCTGGATGAAGAAAAAAAAACAGTAGGCGAAAAGTACCCAGGTCACCTACTAGTTCCTATTCTGACTTGCACGTCTGATGGATATTTTACTATCCTGTGAGGCCATGGGAGAGGATGTGTGAATGGCAGGAAAAAGACATGACTGACACAATACCTGTTGACATCAATAAAGATAAACTAGAAGGTCTATAACGATAACTACCAATGGATCATGATGTTTTTATTATAAGCACATGCTGCTGTGATGCCATCTGCCACTTTAAATACTTGAGCTCATTAAAGTCAGATTCTGCTTAATGTTTGTATCATTAATCAGCTGAAAAAAAAAAAATTATGAAAGTGATTCCAACAATATCACTCATCTGTGGCCTATTATTAGAAAGAATTAGATCAATAATACTTTATAATTATGATTATCGCGCTTGGTGTGTATGGCCCTGAACTCGCATGACAATAAGGGTGTAGTGTGTCTGGACTGCATTCATACTATCCATCTTATTTTTAAGGTGGCCGTGTTTCAGTCACTATTTGCTATCATAATCTATTATTATTGTAATCATAAACACAGTAGTTTGCAGTTATTTACTTATGGTGGCTAATGAATTGGAAATCTTGCACTTTCCTTGCTGAAAAAACTTTCTGGTTTTAGCTAGTCGTTCAAGCTGGTCATTGCTGGTTTGTAGACTGGTTTTAGAGGGGTTTTGACCATTTCTTTAGCTGGTCAGACTTGGAGCCCAGCTGACCAAACAGCTAAAACCAGCTTGGCCAGGCTGGAAGTCCAGCTTGACCAGCGCAGCCAGGCTGGGAGCTTAAACCAGCTTAGGCTGGTTTTTAGATTTTTTCCCCCAGCAGAAATAGCTGACCTATACGGCCTACCTATTTCTTGATTTCAAATGCAAAAATATTATGAATATATTTTTTAAAAGACAGACTGGTGCATTTTCAGTCATACTAAAGACTGATGTTTAGTCAGACTGAAATCGAACTTACGAAGTGCATGTAAACATACTTAGCAGTGACTCAGACTGAGGTTCTCCAGTCAAGGATGTTTGACAAAAGTATTTCACGGTCCTGCATGCTGACTAATGTATAAACACTTCGTGCTTGCTGGACTCATTGAACAGGCAGTGAAATTGTTCCAGACTGCAGCTCTTCAATTCAATTAATTATTGATTGGATCATCATCTGCATGCGCTGCTAACTGCCTCAGATCAAAGGCGCAGAGAGTATGTGTGCGTTCTAGGTTTCCGTCCCTCTGACAGCACGTCAAATGGAGGAAGACAGAGGTAATTTACCCGTCATTATTATGCATGAGTGCGCTCGTGAAAACAAAGATGTTTTTAATGTTATCTGAGGCCTAGTCTCCATTCATACACTTGGGCACACAGTCATTTTCCATTTCAAACCGCCTGTTCCAAAACTCCTCTCCGAAAGAACAGCTGAACACTGTAAACAACATTTGAACCCGTTGAGTTGCTAAAGCCCCATTCGGACGGGCCTGCTTCTCCCTGCGGAGGTTAACTGAGGTAAAAGTGGCGTCAGAAATAAACATGTACATTTTATTGTCACACAACACAAGTAATAATATTAAGAAAATTACTCCTTTTTGGCCGATACAGAGTTTAAATGTAATCATGTCAGATATTACGTCCGTGATTCTGCTCATGTATTTTCATCTCTCAGCGATTCTGGAATACTGGGAACGTTTATTCATCAAGGAGTTGTTTTGGATTGATCTGTTCAACATGTTTAGAGATATTTGTGTTGGGATGCATCTCTTGCTTCCACCGTCAAAAGGAAATATTACGTTGACAAAATAAGCATATTTTGCATATTACCTTTAAGTGTTATTAAATGCAGAAGCTATCACTATTACGATTATGACTGTATGCACAGAGCATGTCAAGACTTAAGCAAAGAAGAATAGTGGGCAAAAACCACTTTGGGCAGTTTTGGAGAGGCAGATTCCCTCCTTCAGCATCTCTAAAAGAACTGGTAGATGTTTTATAGACAACATTCAACAGGGGACTATTCAAAAGTTGTATGAATTTATTCCAATAAGGTTGGAGGCTGCTAAAACGCCTATATATATATAATGTGTGTGTGTGTACACACACACACCTTAGTAACAAGCACATGAAATTGTGAAATTACATCCCATAATATTGTAAATTAAAATCATTCGCTACTACCTGTTACAATCAAAGGAGTGCTTAGGTTTTCATCACATCAATATAAAGATATCAGTCCATTGGTACAAACCAAAAGAGTTTATTAGGAAACATCAGTCAGAGCACATTCCCCCAGAATTCTCAGCAGTGGTTAAGAGCAGAGTGTGAAAACTGACCAGGACCTACAAGTACATGCTTGATAAATGACTTGCTTGGTAACCCCAAAACCTGAACATCCTTTTATTACTTTGATTTTTAAAAATATTTCCTGGAACAAAAACATTCACAGATACTGTGGGTTCAGCAGAAGACTGAGAGACTGTGCTCTTAATGGATGAGAGGCTGGAGAAGAGGAGGAGGAGGAGGAGGAGGGTACAGTGTGGGCCTGAGCCAAGTGCGTCTGCCCGTATAAACAAAACTAAGAGAGGAGCTACACAATCATGTGAGTGATTTACGAAGACTTCTTCTGCTTCTTCTTCTCTGCCTCCTCCTCTTTCTCCTTTTCTATTTCGGCGACCAGCGTCTCGATTTCTTTGGACTCCAGAATCTGTAAAAGAAGAGAGATGAAAGGAATGTTCCAACATTAGAAGGATGACAAGAATGTTGTGTCAAGACAACTGTAAATAGATGAATCTATAAAAATCATAAATCAAAAGTTTTACCTTTAGGGGCTGGTTTCTTCGGATCACAGCCAGCTCGATGTTCTTGCCCCCGGATTGCACAACCTGTGTATCACAGATCATATACAATCGCAAACATGTTACATCCTGTCAACTTCATGATATGAGAGTCTGTTTTGAATACATGTGACTATGGTAACATGGTGTTTACCTCTAGTAAGGCTTTGATGGCCAATTTGATGGCATCGTTATCACTCGCGATGGCTTCATCTGTGTAGTTTTTCTCCAAAAACTCCCTCACCGTCTTTGCACTGCGTCCGATAGCGTTTGCCTGATGACACAGGTGAGAAGAGGGTCAATACAGTCACAAAATGAGTAACACCTGAATGTTACAGAAACAAACGGCTCTCACTTTACCTTCCACGCGTGGTATGTTCCAGAGGGGTCCGTCTGATATAGACGTGGAGTCCCATCATAGTCGAAACCAACGATCAGGGCTGAGATGCCAAAGGGGCGGCGTCCGTTGCTTTGAGTGTAGCGCTATTGCATGAGCAAAACACAATGAATACACAGAGCAATATATATCTAGCAGAATGGGTCACTGTAACAGAGTAAATTACTGCAAAGGTAAATTTATGATTTACCCTAGGGTTGCACAATTAATCAAAATTAAATAATCATAGCACTATGACACTGCAGTTATCAGATCGCAAAGGCTGCGATTTAAATAATTAAATGTGCTGTGTTTCAGAGTGAAACGCCTCACGTGTTCTTTTAAACGTGAGCAGCTCATGATCTGGTGTTTTGAGGGTTCGCACAAACTCATCTCTGCATGTGCTCTGATTTTGAGTTGCTTATAATTTGCATCTTTCTTGTAATGAAAAGCACTTAGACCAGATGTTGTCAGCAAAAGAGAACATTTTTGCCAAAAATAAAAGCTTGATGGTTTAACATTTGAAAATGAATTAATATCCATAATTAATTCTAATTTTACAGTTATTCTGTATAGTTTTTTAAAAATAGCTTTTCCATTCAAATAATTTTTCTAAAATACGTTTTCACTTCACACTAAACTATTTTAATAGTAAAATTTTTGATTTAGTTTAATATTTTATACAATAATAAAAATGAAATGAAACATTATTATTACTATATAGTCAATGTATTATTGATTTATTACAAATTTTGGGCCAAAACGTGCAGGCCTACAAGCAAGAACACCGAACAAAAAGTTATTTAAAAATAAATAACATTTTCAAATTGCTATCATGTTTTTTTAAGAAAAAAATCCTTGTCATTCAAAACCTGTATGACTTTCCTTTTCTGCAGAACACAATGATATTTTGAAGAACACTGGGGTCCAAACACTGAATTTTACCATACTGACAAAAAACATTTTGTCATAATTTTTCAATCTTTTTTTTGTGTTCCACAGAACGCATTTAGCCATACAGGTCTGGAACAACATGGGATTGAGTAAATGACACAATTTGAGTGAACAACTCCAATAAATGGCCTGTTTGTGAACTGGAGTGAGGGATGTCACCTGTTTGAGTGTGGCGATGTAGCGGGTGATGTACTCCACAGTAACGGGGTCCTCCACTGTCAGTCTGTGGCTCTGGCACTCTACTCTAGCTCTGTTTATGACGATCCTGGCATCTGCAGTCAGACCTGGACAGACACATTAACAAGGAAAAACATGCTCAGATCACCCATATGCATTGGAGAGTCCAGATTATAAACTATTCAAATACACATATTCTGTCAAGTCAAAGATTTTAATCAAATATCTAGTGGCCGCAGCTGAAAGGGTTAAACCATGAAAAGTAATAGATCCCACAACTTTCAGGGATCTTATTCCATGACTGAAAGGGAATGGCGACTGATAAACATTATAATGACAGAACCATCCCTTCATGACATTGATTATAAGCAGAGCACAGATGTAGAAGGATAAATCTTACCTGCAAAGGCCATGCACACATGCTCATCTAGAGCACAGATCTTCCTGACTGTCCTCTCCTCCTGAAGCTTTGCCACAGACTTCTTCTCAACACCCAGGACAACAATATCCTTCCCCCTGATGCCAACCTTCAATAAATAAAAAGTTAGGGTTAGTATTTGAATACTTCTAACGTTTACAGAAAAGAAAATTGTGCAAAAACTTTTATATTCATTATATCTATTCTAAACTATGGGCACATCGCCCTCTACCGGATTTTTTGTCCATCACACTCATACAGCCTTAAGAATGAAACTACATGAATCATACCGTTGCCGTAGAAGTCAAATAAAAGGTAATATCACAAATAAACTATTAAAATGGTATTTAATTATTTAAGGATCGTTTAACAGTCGTGACTTTTACAACGAACCCAGTAAAGTTACATGAAGTTTACCTAGACATGCAGTTTCATTGATTAGTTAACCGGCAAAATGATTAAACCCCATTTCCTTCCTTTGATTTCTTTTTAATAAAAGTAGGAGTGTACTGGTGCAGTATTTAAAATTAATAACATAAATATGTGATCAAAACAAATCAAATCAAAGACTATATCTAGCTTAACATAAGGATAGTCCATGCTAATATTAGCCGCAACATGCAAGTCACGCTTAGCTGTAGCATATCAATGAAAACTGCTGCAAATAAAGCCAACGACCCAGCTGCTTCATAACAGCCTTAATCTATCACAATATTTATTCCTGTATCCAGCGCTTGTTCGCTATAATCATCTGTCGATCGGTCATGAATGTATATTTGTGTAGCCGTTAGCCACCGCGCTAAAGCTGCGGCTCAAATGTAACCAAATAAACACACTTACAGCTGTGGAGCCCTTCTTTACTGCTTCCTGAGCATATTCCACCTGAAACAGGTGACCATCGGGAGAAAAAACTGTTATAGCTCTGTCATATCTAGCTGCCATTTCTGCACACTAGATACAAACACACGAATTAGGGTGAAATAGTTGCCTGTGACTTTCGACTCGCAGCACAGGAGCTTTCGAATTTGATTTGCGCATGCGCAGGAACAGCGCGCATTGAATGGTGGGACTTGTAATTGTCAATGCACTAAACTCATGTGACTTTCTTTAACAGCGTCCCGTTTTTCTTTCTTTTTTGAATAATAATTGTTTATAGTAACATATTTATTTATTTATTTTATCATTTATTAATTCATTCAAAAGTCAGTTTTATCTGTTGAGATGTGTTTTGTGATCACAAACGACTTAAAATAAATAAATAATTAAAATAAAAAGTCTACGATCTGCCACATAAATACAACACACAGGTAGGTATCAATAAACCGTAATTCCTGAAGTATCTTATTTATTTGTTTGTTTGTTTGTTTGTGAGAAATGACTACTAAAAATTTTAGACTAATTAAATATTACCTTGCAGTTAATTTATTTTTGTTTAATAAAAATTGCTTAGTATTCTAAGGGAATGGAAGTGTGTATTTACCTTTTCAAATAAAATGTCTGAATTGTGTAATTGTGTGTGTGTGTGTGTGTGTGTGTGTGTACCTACTTAACCAACTTTTGGGGACAAATTTGTACCCAAAAGTGAGGTAAACCTGACAAAATCTCCAAAAACCTCCCTTTGGGGACGTCCTCATTTGTAAAACGGGTTTAAAAATAAACTAAACAAAGTTTTTTTGAAAATGTAAAAATGCAGAAAGTTTCCTGTAAGGGGTAGGTTTAGGTGTAGGGTTGGTGTAGGGCAATAGAATATACGGTTTGTACAGTATAAAAACCATTACGCCTATGGAATGTCCCCATTTGGATAGCTAAGTAAACGTTTGTGTGTGTGTGTGTGTGTGTGTGTGTGTGTGTGTGTACATATGCATATATATAAACATATTAATTGTGTGTGTGTATATATATATATATATATATATATAATAGATAATAGAAATAGAATAGAAAACAGTGCCCATTTAAACAAATACTATAGACATTTTAGAAGTCTAGATATTTTATTTTAGTTCTTTTTTTTTCAATTGTTATTAACCAAAAGATGCTGAAAAATCTGCCATTAAAGACATGACCACTCCAGAGCTATTTAGCTACTTGGTTTAACTATTATATCACAAGTCCTCCATAGTTTCGAACAAATGGAAGACAGCATGATGTCTTTGACAAATACCTACAAGTACATACCAACACTTTCATGCTTCTACTTCAAAGACCATTTTGGTGCCACCAAACCTCTCATCAATGCTTCATCAAGAGCATGGTAAACCTGCAGAGAACAGGCCACAAGTCTCCCGTACCTTATTAAAAATGTCCTTTTAATTAAATTCAACAAATAAGAATACATTAAACTAAATATGAAGCATCTGGGAATAGAGGGGTTTGTGTTCCGAGACCATGGAGCAGTGTTCAAAGAGACAGAAATGCCCACCCACTAGTATTCCTTAGCTGTGTATTCCCTCAAACCAAGCTAATGAGGACCTTCTGTAGTGCTCGCTAACATTCACAACCTCAGCATTTCTTACGGGAGTCACCTGTGTGGGACATAAGGGGTCTCTGAGCAAGTGTGACCTAGCTAATAACATATTAGGTCTGTTCTGAAGTAGACCAGGTTGCGGGGAGCATATGGAAAAGTGCATTGGGGAGTGTCTGTTCAGAGTGATTTTTCTGATGTTTACTGCATATTGTGTTACTGTGGAAATCTGCATGTGTTTACACATGCTGCTCAGCCTATGATTTAAAATCATTTTTTAAATTATTATTTTTACACATGTAATGAATTTTTTTCCATTTTAAATTTTACAATAATATTTTATATGCACAATTTATTTTATTTTTTTTTTTAAATTTTTGCAGCTGCTGAACAATTTCAGGAGGTCAGTTACAAAGGAAAACATCTCTTCTTTTTTTTAAGGTAAAAAGTACCTTATACCACACAACCCTGTTACAACTGCTTGACCTTGACCTCAGCTAGAGTAGAACTGAAGTGAAGTCTTTTTTCATTTCTCATCCACTCTAGATCAGTCAGTTTTGTTCACTGACTGAGCTGGGATCATCATCATTAGCAATCAGCTTCATCGCTGGCTCTGTAATTAGCTGATTAATAAAAATTAACCTTCAAAGTTCATTAATATCACACAATAATTAATCTTGATGTCCTGATTTAAAAATGCCCCAACTCTTTTTTTTTTTTTTTCATTTTCTTGAATTGGCAGCGGTAAAATTTTCATAAAGATAATTGGCTCATAAGATTGAATACACTGTAGATAATCATGCCCCTCATGAGCACCCGCTGTTGGAATGTGTTATGAAATCTCTTGAGAAAACTATTTTTAAAGGGACAGTTCACTCAAAAATTGAAAATAAGCATCCTTACGACTTTCTTTGTAACAGATGGAAACATTTATATAACAGAAAGTATGCTTTTCTGTATAATGGACTTTCATTCTATGGAAGAGAACGCTGTGAACATTCTTTAAAACATCTCCTTTTGTGTGCTACAAATGAACACTTCCAGTCAAAAGTTTTTGAACAGTAATGTTTTTAAAGAAGTCTCTTCTGCTCACCAAGCCTGCATTTATTTGATCCAAAATACAGCAAAAGCAGTAAAAGTTTAAAATATTTTTTACTATTTAAAATAACTGTTTTCTATTTGAATATATTTTAAAATGGAATTTATTCCAAAGTGATGTCAAAGCTGAATTTTTAGCATCATTACACCAGTCACATGATCCTTCAGAAATCATTCTAATATTCTGATTTGCAGCTCAGAAAAACATTTATTATTATTATTATTATTATTATTATTATGTTGAAAACAGCTGAGTTTATTTTTTCAGGTTTCTTTGATGAATAGGAAGTTCATAAGAAACAGCATTTATCTGAAATAGAAATATTTTGTAACATTATAAATGTCTTTATCATCACTTTTGATCGATTTAAAGCATCCTTGCTAAATAAAAGTATTAATTTCTATAATTTCTTCCCCCCCCCAAAAAATATATATACTGACTCCAAGCTTTTGAATTAATAGTGTTACAAAGCTTTTTATTTCAAAAAATACTCAACTGTTTTAAATATTGATGATGATAATAATAATACCAATAAATGTTTCTTGAGCAGCAAATCAGCATATAAGAATGATTTCTGAAGGATCATGTGACACTGAAGTCTGGAGTAATGATGCTGAAAATTTAGATTTGATCACAGGAATAAATTACATGTTAAAATATATTCAAATAGAAAGCAGTTATTTTAAATAGTAAAAATATTTCACAATATTAAGGCTTTTGCTGTATTATGGATCAAATAAATGGTAGTGTATAAAAATACACTGGTAGTGTATTTTTATACCCGTACTGGTCCTGGAATAACAGTGAATTTGTTTCTATACTTCTGTGGAAGCCTTATCTGTCATTTCTGATGTTTCGTCTTTAATCCTCAGAAGAAAAACCATCTGCCTCCCTCTCAGAACTAAACAAGCTTCTCTCTGTTCAGGTTTTTTCAAACGTGAATCAATCAAAAGAACAATCTTGGGAAATTGACTTTTTTAATAATTATTGTAGCTTCACTGTAAACTATTTGTTCTAGGACAGTCTAATAAAACCAACTGGATGCTTGAGGATATGAATCAGAACTAACAGCTCACCTCCCTTGAGATGCTCTGACTGGCTGATACATTATTTCCTTCAGGATCTCCTTTGCGTAAAGGTTGCTTTTGCATGTCAATACCATCTATTTAAAGCTACACTATAGGCCTATACACATATTCACAAATTGCCTAGCTCTTCATATGACTTATTCAGGTTGAGAGTGATGCAGATTCATAATGTCACCAAAGACATGCAGTCTAAATCACTACATGGATACTTAATGGTAAAGTCAACTCAGACTATACATAAGTGACCCAAAATGTTACCACCTCAGAACCTGACCGACGTATTATGCTGTTGTGTGTCTTCATTGCAACATCCCCTCCTTTATTCACAAAACAGTCACAGACAAGTGTCTCAGCAGCTAATTCAAAACTCATTAGAAACATGCAATTGCAGAGCAGACTCCCAAAGGGATCCAGCTTTCTAATCAACGTTCCCTACTGCAAAGCCCATCCAACGGGGCGGCTCATAACTAACGTTTCCACAGAGAAATTAAACCGAGGTGTCATTATGAAAGGAGACGCTCCTCTGATGATTTCATTATGACAGTACCATATGTTTGATGGCATATTATAGATTTTGAGAATGTTAAAGGAGCATTTTGTATTTGATAGGTTGTGTAATTCCTTTTGATTTAAAAGAAACGAAAACGATAATTAACTGAACAAAATTAGTCAAATTTCATGTGGACCAGCTACCACATTTTTTTTTTCAAGAAGGCAAGAATATCTTAATTTTATGTAAAGGGATTTAAGTATATAAGCAAGTGTAAAGGAACCCCCCCCCCCCCCCCCCAAAAAAAGAAAATTTGCTGAAAATGTACTCAGCCTCAAGCCATTCAAGATGTAGATGAATTTGCATTACATTCAAACAACTGATAAATCATCACAATGATCAACACAAGTCCAGTCCATCAATTAATGTTTTATGAAGTGAAAAGCTGCATGTTTAGATTTGTTTATTACAAACACACAGCTTTTCACTTCACAAGATGTTGAACTGGAATTGCTTGGAATCTCATTCTGACGGCACCCATTCAACTGCAGAGGATCCATTGGTAATGAAGTAATGCTAAATTTCTCAAAATCTGTTCCGATGAAGAAAAAACTCATCTACATCTTGGATGGCCTGAGGGTGAGTAAATTTTCATTTTTTGATGAACAATTCCTTTTAATGCATATGAAATAGACTGGCTTCAGCCTCCTGTTCCTGAGGAAATGACCCCATCACATGTGTCTCTTTCAGAAGAGATCTCAACATTTTTTGAAACTCAGATGTCTCGATTGTCAATAAAAAGTTGCATTTCAACACAAACTTAAACATTTCTCATAAAATTCTTCAAAAATCAAACTCTTTGAGGAATTCCAGTAAAAACAAATCTAGACAAAGTTAATATTTAAGTGAAACACAACTGGGAACTATTTAAGCATCTTGAGCTATAAACTATCAACCTCTGTGCGCTAAAAATGTCTTTTGGGGTACCGGGGTGTGTGTGTGTATGTGTGTGTGTGTGTGTACAGTGATTACGCATCTCGCGAGCCCCCGGTGGCGCAGCGCGTGTATGGAGTCATCCCGCTGCTGTAGGCGGGGGCGAGCCCCTTTGCCCGTCATATTAATGTGCTTTCCCGCTATTCCAATCCCCGGAACAGTACGCAAGTATTTGCTCTTGTTTGCCGACTGTGTTGTCCCGCGTTTGCAAACACTGGACAGCAACTTGACCCGTTTGTGTTGACAGCTGCCGAAGTCCTTTGCAATGTCTCGTCGAAAGCAGGCGAAGCCCAGATCTTTGAAAGGTACGAAAGGCTTTTTATTTATTTAACCACTTGCTTCCTTGTTGTCTTGAGTGAAATCCGACCGCGGGACAAATCGACTGACAAGATTGTCATTATTTGCAGATCATTAGGCTGAAGATCAGTGTTTCGGCAAAGATCTAAACAGGAGACAAATTGTTTTGAGCAGAACTTTCGTTGCATTTTTGAGCAGGCTAATGTAATTTCATTGAGAGGGGTTTTCCATCATTCTTGTATGGTGCACATCAATACTGATTTTTTGAAGAATTATTTATCATGGTAATCAATGTACCGTGATAGTATCGGGCTTCTAGAACAACAAAGTTGTCTCATTTGTGGTAAAACTAAATGTGTGTGTGTGTGTGTAGTTTTGATCGCGGAGACTAAATGTGCCAACAATGATGGTAAAATCTGAATGTGGAAAACGGCTTAATAAACATACTAAATAATGTTGTAATGAAACTGTAAGCATCCATAGATTTATGTGAGGATTAAATTTAGTAGGGAACGGGAAATATTAGGCTACTAGCTCGGTATAAAAACAATAAAGGTCAAAGGAAAGTCCCAAGCATAACAGAAAAGCATGTGTGTGTACAGTAACGTATATGATTATTTTAAAGTTGCCTGAGATTTTTATGTTTGCGAATAAAAGCTATTCAATTTCTCATCATGTCATGTGGCTTTGTTTTTGTCACCTTGAAATCACAGAAAACAGATGCTAAATGGAGTACAAGAATGAAATGAGTAAAGAACAAATTAGCATTTTGTATAAATAATGAGAACTGAGCTTGGTGTGAATCTGTTTCTGAATCTCTTTCTCTGTGCGCTTATAGGAGTTATTTGCTTATTTAGTTTTCCCTATTGAGATGATTCACTCCTCCACTTATTATAGTGCATTATTAAAAACTAAGACACCATGAAACTTACCAATGAAAGTTAAGCGTTTCAAACAGTACTTGTCTTCAGTGCACCCTTTATTTTAAGAGCAAACATGCACAGAGGAGTATTCCCCTGCTGGATGAAAAATAGATCAAAATGTTGATATTTGTATACACTTTGCCCTTTGGCAAGGGGTGCCATAGTGTACTGTTATATTTTGTCGCTATTATTGGTTAGCTGATAAATATAACACATACCTATGTTAAATGTGAATGGCTTTGTAACTACCCATCACTCTTTCTTGCTCACGATTTTTTCTCCACAGGTCAAGAGGGAGAGATAAATACAAAGGAAGATAGTATGATAGTGGGGAAGAAACGTTGCTCCTGGGAGAGGAGAAAAGAAAAGGAGGAGGAGAGGGAAAGAATTGAAAAAGAGAAGGATGAAGATGCTAAAGAGCACAAGTGTGCAATCCTACAGCAAGCAGAATCATTCATCCAACAGAGGGTGATGTACTGCCGCGATACAGGTACACACTTCCACACTGTCTTTCATTTTATATTATCCTTCAATCGATAAACTGTGAATATTGTGAATATATCCATCTCTCTGTATCTCTTCACAGACAGATTAAAAGGAATAAAGACCTCTAGGGTTATATTCAGGGTTTAGTGTGTCTGCATGTTTGAGTGACCTTTGAATTAGGTATATTTGCAATTCCCTATCTGCACACTTACAGAATGAATCATGCCTTTACAAATGATTTTGGATTTATGAAACTGCAATTGCTAATTGTGTGAAGACACATTTGTATGTTTTTAATATGTTTTATCCTTTAAAGCAGTTACATTAATCCTTTGATTCTGTGTATAATTTGGTACCATGATTTGGGTTTTGGTTTTTCTCTTGTACATGTTCAGTGCTTTAAAGTAGGAGCACTCCATTTGTTCAAACTGTGAATCTGGTCCTCTCACACTGACAGCAATTTTAGTCACAGTGGGACTGCTCATTATGTGGCCACATACCGAGCTAATTACATCTAAAAAAGTGTGAAAAAGAGCATCCAATTCATATTTTTGGTGTTTAGTCTGCTCTTATGAGGCTGAATTATATTTTAACCCACCAGACTACAGCAAGACCTCTTGAAATAAAAGAGTAGAATTCTTAACTATAACATAACAGTTTTGGTTATAGTGTACAGTGGTTGAGAAGCTACACATTACTCATAATTTAAATTAGTTAGAATTGAAGGTGTCATTTGTCATTTAACTATCAAGTAGTTAACTATACCACAATTTAATAAAACATAGCAAACTACATTAAAGTTATATAAATGGTGATGTCTTAATTATATTCTGCAATTATACTATAAAATTAGACTGTATACAGTATGTATATATCTGACAATTACTGCAAATGTACTTAATTTAGAAGCACTGCTAAATTAGTTGTTTTCAGTTTGTTATTCCCCAATAGTGATGGTGTATTTTCTGTTTTGTTTTGTTTTTTCAGCAAAAACATTTTTTCAAAAGTTGTTAACATATTTTCATCTCTTCTCTGTCGATAGCAAATCATAATGTGGAGAAAGATGAACCATGTTGTTTGGCTTTGCCTCTTTCCCCTGGTCCTTCCTCCTCAGACCATGAAGATGGAGGTGACCTTGGATTCAAGGGAGACACATATAAAGATCATCAGAGACTTGGTCAGTGTGGGAGGGCAAACATTCCTTTGCCTGGCAACAGTTCAGTACCTCTTGAAATATCCCAAAAAGATAACAGCAGTGAGGCCTTCATAAACAGCAAACAGGGCTTGAGTAATCAATATGAACAGAGTAATGTTATGTCCTCCCAACATCTCTCTCTTCCAAGTGATCCACCGAATAACATGGAGGACACTGAGAAAAGACAACCTCCAAATTGTGCTGCACAAGATCAGTCAGCCCTCTCCATGGCAGAATGCACCTGTGCCACCTCACACATGTCCAATCCAGCCACTGCAAATACTGCAGAGATGGCATTTAGGACAATGGCTCCTTCTGCAGAAAAGAGAAAGTCTCATTTTGACTCAAACAGTTGTTTAGGAATCTCCAAAAAGCTCAAGGCTTTCAACAATTGTGTTCATTGTCCCAACCACATGAACCCCAGAGCACACCCACAGCCCCAACACGTGGAAAACAAGATCAGTTCTAGTTCTGAGATCCTGACTTTTCCATCTGAACTATCGGAGCACCAAAAAGAGGCTAATGTGATGCTAGGCCACTCCGTTTTGCTTGAAGCCGCAATCACGGCGGCCGTTCAAACGGTTCTTCAGTGTAGCTTCTGTCCCACTTCGTTAAAAGACCTGAATGCCCTTCAAGAGCATGTTCGCCAATCACACAATCCGGCTTTAATCGAGAACAACGTCTTCTTCTGCTCGCAGTGCTTCCGAGGATTCCTGACAAAGGACACACTAGATAATCACGTGCAGCAGACCCACTGTCTCAAACTTGATCCAGATCCGGAAGAAACAGCAGAACGGAAGTCTTTGATTTTCTGTCCGTACTGCACTCATTTGCCTATGTTTAACAGTAAGCTAAAACTGATGCAGCATATCAAAAAGACACATAAGAACATTAACTTGATGAACCTTAAAGATGGAAGGATGACAATGGGTTCAACGTCTCCCCAGTCTATCAAGAGTCCAGCCAAAAAAACGGCATTACCTTCAACTGACTTTATCTGTGACCATTGTGGGGCCAAATACAACGATCTGGATCTGTTTCAAACTCACCTGAGTTCCCACCTGAAGAGTATGCTTCCAAAACTTAGGTGTCCAGAGTGCTTCAAGGATTTCCCAAACCATGAATCTTTTAAGGAACACACCGTTTCTCATTTTAGCAATACCTCTACTCTCTACATCTGTGAAAGCTGCAGTAAGACCTTCAGCAGTGTCAAAGACTTACATGGACATCTACTCGAGATGCACACCATTGTATTTTACCGCTGTTCCCTCTGCCAAAAGGTGTTCAGTTCCAAGATGTCTATGCAGGTTCACCTGGCGTCCGAGCACAGTAACAAGAGAACCACGTTCCACTGTACGTCCTGCGAATGGGACTTCAAGCAAGAGCATGACTTGCACCTGCATGTCAAACGGAAGCATCTCGACAAACAATGCAAGGTGTACTGTTGCATCTTCTGCGCAGAGTCCTTTACCACGGACATTGAGCTGCAGTGTCATATCACCACACATAGCGACAAATGCAGTCCCTGCGTATGTACCCAAACCAGATCTCCCCTCGAGGTGCCCTTACACGAGAAACTCCGTGCCAAGAGCCAGAGCGCTGAAGGTAACAACGTGACCCCTCCACCTGTCTCCGAACCAGTTGCCAAGGACAGCGCTGGAATGCTGCCAGTGAATATTGAAATAACGGACGGTAAGTTGGAATCGCTGTTCAGCCCTCCCCCCGAAAGCAAAGGGAAGGCGAATCTGAACGATTCTATGTTTGCCTGTGAAATCTGCGGAGCTTCTTACACCATGCAGTCCTTGCTCGCCAACCACCAGCTGCGAGATCACCACATCCAGCCCGGGGAGAGTGGCACTCTCAAGCGCAAAGTGGAGGCAATCCAAGGGAGCCACAAATGCAAAGACTGTTCCAAGACCTTCTTCACTGAGATGGCACTGTGGGAGCACGTCCAGACTCATCTAGGCCCCACCAAGCACTGCCAATGCCCCATCTGTGGAGAGCGCTTCCCTTCACTGCTAACGCTGACTGAACACAAGGTCACCCACAGCAGGAGCTTGGACACAGGCAACTGCCGCATCTGCAAGCTTCCGCTTCACAGTGAGGAGGACTTCCTGGAACACTGTCAGAGGCACCCAGACCTGCACAACTCACTGACAGGCTTCCGCTGTGTCGTGTGCATGCAGACTGTCACCTCCACTCTTGAGCTGAAAATTCACGGAACTTTCCACACGCAGAAGGTCCAGGGTGATGATCTGATCAACAGCAGCACGGATCCCTCCAGCCTTAATCCTGACCTTAAAACCTCCTCAAACATTGCTCAGCTGGAAACTGTGACTATGAACGTCGATACATTCGAGCATAAACTCAGAGACAATAAGACTAGCATTTCTGTAGTCAACTGTTGTTCGGCTACGGCTCTCATACCGGAGGAGAGAAGCAATAAGAACACTCTCACCCAAACCACAACAGTTTGAGTCAACCTGTAATAAAGGACATGTAAATGACAATAGATGTACTCTTCTGATTGCTTGTGATCTGGAGTATCTGTTCGTATTGTATTATGTATTTATGCCTTAAATGTGTGAAGACATTAAGATGTTTGGGAGAGGCTTTTTTCTCCCGTCCGGTTTTAAATGTGGTTTCTTTTGTTTTGAGATGCTTGGCAAATGACTTAATCTCCCAAGTGCAAGGCTAATCTTCATTGGACACTTCTGAACTCAGATTTAGTGCCATATTTGGATCATTTCCTGTATCTTTGTTGCGTTTAAGATAAATCCTTGTGTTAAGAAATGGAACTGGATCTTGGTGGATCTAGGCAGTAATGAGTTGCTGATGACTGAAACTGCAGATGCGCAGAGGGGCAGAAAAGAGGATGAGATGTGGGCAGTGGGACTTGATGTTCTGAGGGAAAGAGTCATTAGCAGTGTTGAATCAAATTGAAATCTAAGCAGGCCTCTTGGTAAACTTTATGGATTATATGTAGGGCTTTTGGACAATGACATCTGATAATCACAAAACTATTTAAATTTTATGTATATTTATTTTGTATTATGTCTTTTTAGTAAAATATCTGCATCTCTGCCTTTTTGATATTTTGACTCAATTTTATTTATATCTTGTTAATTGTGTATCTGTATATGATGTTCTGTTGCAGAAAATTAAATTGCTTTTATGCTTAAATGTGCATGTGTGTGTAAGTGGTACGTGTTTGTATTTTCAGATCTCCATATAGATTTAAAAAATGCTATGTTACTGGACCAATGTAGTAACAATAATGTTTTCTTTTGTCTTCTGTAAAACATTTTAATAAGTTGTTCAGTTGAAAAAAAAACATTAACATCTCTTAACTCCTTAAATGACATTTTTTAGAGAGTTTGGCAGTGTTTCACTTGATATTGTTAAGTATGGTATCAAGGTTCAGTAATACATCTGGGCAATAAAGATTTACCTTTGAGAGAACAATAAAATTGGATAGCAGGATTTGACTTCCTCCATACTATGGCGTTTCCTCACACTAGAGTGTTTGTGCGTTTGCTGATCATTTTATAAGCAGTACAACTATCCATTTCATTAACAAGTGATTTGTTGATCTTTAAAAATACAACTAAATAGAAGCAGTGGATTACAATGTGACGTCTGTGCATGTTTTTGAGAAGGAAAATTAGGTAATGGAGCCCTAAAGCTGGAAGCCACCAGGACAAAATGCTGCCTCATTTGGAAATACCCCTCAATCACCATGACAGCAGCTGGGCTTTGACCATAGACACAGGAAGGAAAAGTGACATCATTTTAGGCACGCCTGTGCAGTAAAAATGCATTTTCAGAAAAAAAATTATGAATACACCCAGGCAAACATTTATCAATAAGTGTAGGGTGTTACAAATCTGTAAATAGTTCATATAAGAACACAGAAGTCTGTATCAGAAACTTGACAGGGTAATGAACTGTCAACTCCAGTCTGATTTTATATAATCAGAATACAAATGTTGATTTATTATTTATATGCTATAGAGACATAGCAATCATCCCAGAAAATGTTTGGGTTAAAACATGAACTTGGTTTTCCTTTTGTGTGTCCAGGCTTTAGGCCAAGATAAAGTCGGCTGTGAAAACATGATGCCGGGTAATGCCCGGACCATCTGTCAATAAGCGCCTCTCGAGTGGGTCGAGTGCAGAGGAGAAATTACTAAAAAGACAGTGCAGTTAGATTGAGTTTTGATTCCAAATATTTAAAGTTGCAGGGTTAAAGATGTACATTAGGCACAACACAGTGCCATAGTGAAGTGTCAGTAGTGCAAATATACAATATTACTCTTTCTCCTAAAGGGATAAGAGTGAATATAAATCAAGGCTATATCAATGATAAGTCTAGAACTGAAAATGAGCATGTTGTGTATGAAAGGTGTTACCTACGCCTTATCAGAAAATACAGCTGACTAAGATCCTTTATGTTCTGGCTGTTAACAGACCAGTCTGACTTGCTGTCCAAGTGTACTCCCAAAAAACTGTAGGACTATGCCATGTCAACATCCTCCCGGGATGGATGGAAATCAGGGTGAAAGCTTCCTCTTCCTACTGATATCCAACATCATCTCCTTTGTTTTTCTTTTTTCGTTTTTTTCCCCCCACATTGAGTCACTAATCATTTCTCTGCACTCTCCTTTCTCTCACACGTCTCACATATCCAGCAATTACATATGCATCATCTGAGTACTCCCGTAAATGACTATCCAGTGTTGTATTTAAAATCTGTTGTGTAAAATGAGTAAACAGGAAGGGAGCCAGGATGGCCCTCCTCTAGGCGATGGGGTCCAAATAACTGCTCACATGACCTGAAAAGTTCAGGCAGTCAAACAGGTGAGAAAATGATGTCAGTTTTGATTTTATGTTGGTACATGGCGTTTAAGTGTCAGGATTTGCCTGGTCAAATTCTGTTTTTTAATGTGTTAAATTAGACAGTGGAGAAACATTACATACGCGACTGCAAGGTGAAAGTGGGACAATACTCCCCCCTATTGGCTGAGTATGTGACACTACAAGACCCGACTAGTTTGTTTTTAAGTTGACTTTTTCATCTTTTCCTTTAAACGATGCTATCAAATACTGGAACAGTATTGGGAATTAGTTATAATACTAATATATATCTGTATTGGGACTCTAGTACTTGTATCATTGCATTCTATTGTGTAAAGTATACTAGGCTATGTGATGTCACACTCACAATACAATATGATTGGCCAATTTCAATATGATTTAAGGTAATATAAAATATTGTAGTATTATCAAAAACAGAGAGTATATAGGCTTCTGCGGTTCAAGAGAGGGAACACATTAAAATCAATGAAAAAGCTTTCATATAATTTCGCATGTTCACATAATGACCAGTAGATGGAGCCGCGAGAATAAACACGAATGTGTGCGAACCCAAAATGTCTTTTAGTATACATATTATTTTATATACTACTATTATACTACTATACATTCTATTTTGTCAAGCTTCTGTTTAAATACTTCAGTGGCAAAGTTAAATCAACATTTAACCTTTATCTCTCACTCAAGCCTCAGGATGAGGCCTTGTCATCACCTAAGATTGAAATTAAAGATGTTCCTTGCAGTCAGTTGTTTCCCGTTATGCTGACTCATACTTCCCATGGACGTACCTGTTTCAGGATATGTTCATTCATTCCAAAATACACGTTATAAAACGGATAGTTCCGGTGCTTGATTCTGATCGGTTGAGCCACGTTCGAAGCCGTTGTAAATTACACTACAAACCTACACCTATACTTTGTGTGTTGCCTGGCAACCACTTTGTTCCAACCATAGATTCCAACCACAACTGTTTCTGAGGAACTACACTGTTTGGTGGAAGAATAGGCTACTGTTTTTATTAATATCATTACACTTATTTGCTTTGTTTTATTTTGTGAAACCTTACTAAGTATATGGAATAACCGTTTTATAAAAGCAATAAGCCCCGTGAAGCTGTGGTTTACAGTGAATTTATAACAGCTAAGGGGGTTTTAGGCACTCCGCTTCGCATCGTGCCTAACAACGCCCCTTAGCTGTTGTAAATTCGCTGTAAACCACGGCTTCTTGGGGCTTATTGCTTTATTAAAGGAATAGTCTATGGTGGCTAGCCGACTACTACTACAGACGCACACCTCAGTGTGCACGAGTGGGACATGCACACAGTGAATAAGAAAAAAGAAGAAAAAAAATATTTACTGAAGTTTCCTGTATTAAAAAAAAACATAGGCCTACTGCAGAAATAAAGTAGCCTAGATATTAAGCTATACGCCACTGATTTGGTGGCTCTTAACGTGAAATAGTAGGTCATATATTTTAGCCTACATGAGATGTTCATGGCACTAAATGTGAAAGATGAATTCCTATATGGAGAAAGGCAGGTAGGTCTGAGTGCCTGAATACGATGTTTTCTGAGGAGCCTTCCTTCTTTAATGCATTAATAATTCACATTTCATGAAACATATCAAGAGGGATACGAAAAAAATCAAGAGTCAGAGAATTAGAGCGAACAGAACAAAAGGAAATAGCTTTGAAGAAAAACATTTAATTCTCTTGGGATTTGTTATAGATTTGAAGAGAACTACAGTCTAGATCAATGTAATGTCTCAGTCTTAGGCCAAACAAAGTTAATAATTCACTGCCATTTTTACTGTACGTCGTCTATGGACTAAGATAAAGAATGGTCTTACTCTGTGAATTAATGTAGGCCTAAGCCACATTTCACAGAAACAAGATATGGTTTCACAAGTTATTGTTTCACAAGATATTGTTTCACAATCTCACACATTCTTTGTGAAATATAGTTTTGTAGATTATGATGAGTGCTGTGCCAAGTGGAATTTATGAACGCATGACCGCAGACTAGGGCAAGACAGTTGCTATTTACACATACAGTTAGTCAGTCACACTCTTAGAAATAAAGGTTCTTTATTGGCATCAATGGTTCCACAAAGAACCTTTACCATCCATGGAAACTTTTCATTCCACAAAAGGGTCACACTAAGAAAAAATGGTTATTTTAATAACTCTTCACTGAAAGGTTCTTTGGGGAACCAAAACTGGTTCTTCTATTGCATCGCTGTGAAAACCCCCTTTTGGAAACTTTATTTTTAAGAGTGCAGTCAGTCTCAGACAAATGCCCAGCGTATCACAACAGGGTCGGACACCAATGGGATGATTGTTTGCTATTGGCTGAGGACAGCTGCTGGCTGCTTAATTATTCATTGACGGAAGAGCCAATTAGGAACCTGTCTTGGTAACTGAGTTAATTATTCATGATGTTTACAGTGGAAGGAGAGGGCAGACATACCAGATGACCATGAGTTTGTCTGGCTTTTAGCTTTTGCATTAAAACACCAAAAATGTCTTATGCATTTTTTACTCAAAAGTGAGGAGGAAGGATCCTGAACTGTTGCACTGGCTTAACATGTAATCAGAAATAGATTTACAATAGTCAGCATTTTTCTTTTTTATTTTGTTTGTTTTATTTATACACATCTCATCACACAAATAGGTCAACACATCAGAGATAGTTTTCAGCGACCCAAATTTTAATCATCAGACCTCAGAAACCAATAGTTTTCAATATTTAATGCTGAAATGACAGATTATCACTTATTAAATATTTCACTGTGCATACATTTTTCAATAACAAGTTTTTCAGTGTCTGTTGAAATATTTTTTAAAATTTTAGTATCATACTCTTAAAACCATAATAACTCCATGCCAAGTTCATAGGAAAAACGTTGTGCTTCTCTTGTAATCTCGCTTGAGTTGATTTACAGTTTCTTAAAAGAGTAGCATTATGTGCAAATTATCAATCATAATTTACTGGTGACTGTATGAGAAAAGCTTGACTGCAATTTATTACGGTCTTGGAAAATAGGACAAACGGGAAAATCAAGCAAAATAAAAGTCTTACACCTAACAAAAGCCATTGTCCTAAAATTCATGCCAGAATTCATAACATTAAAACAAAAATAATCATAATGCAAAACACATCCATTATAAATTCTTATAAAAACACACACACACACAAAAATAATTTAAGGAAATATATTTGTACATAAAAAAACTTGCCAAAGAACAGTGTCATCACTAAACGGCATGCAGTTTAACACTGACATTCAGTGCCGATCCTAGACTTCCGGGGGCCCTACGCAAAACAGTGTTGCCAGCGGTGGTGGAGGGGGGATTGATGAAACGCATTTGTCTGTGTTTCACTCCGTCTCGAATTGCGCTCACGGAAAGCGCTCGAGAAGCAGTATCTCTTCCGCGGCTCGGTACGCTTTCAATTCGTTTTTTTTAGTTCTGAGCAAGAGACTGTACGACATTCACGTTACATGATTTGATGGATTTTTACATAGAGAGGGTGACAGCGCACCACATTAAAAGAAATGATCATTCATGTTTTCATTACCGCTGGCCAAACTCAAAAACGAAACTAAAATTAAAACACCTTTGAGAGCACTCTGGTGTCTCGGGGGCCCTACGCAGCTTGCGTATTCTGCGTATAGGGAGGATCGGCTCTGCGACATTCAATTTACAAAACAAAACACTGAATCTGTATTACAGTAAATTATGTGAGAACATAAAAAAGTGATGCTGTATGTTGTTTGAAACAGTCGGTCTCAGACATTAGCCAACACACCGTCTACCATTTGAAGCTTTATTGCACACAAAAGGCAATCACTTGCCACACTCTCAGAGAAAAAAAAAAACATACAAAAATATTGTACCTTTAGGAGTACAACGGTTTGTCACTGAGGCAGTACCTTAAAGGGACACCTTTGCAACTTATTTACCTCTAAAGGATTCATAACAGTACCATAAGTGTACATATTCCTATATCAAGGGTGCATGTTACTACTCTAAGGTACTGCGCAATTTGGGGGCTTCTTTACCCCTGAAGGGTGCATACTAGCAGCTTAGTATAGTACAAAGGTGTCCTTTTGAGGGTTCTGTCCCAGTGACAAGCCATTGTACCCCTAAAGGTACAAATTTTGCACATTTTTTTCTGACAGTGCGTAACAGCAAGCTCTAATCTGATTGGCTGGCTTGATACACTGTATGAGATTGAAGCTGCACATTTTCACCAGTCCACTTGGAATCAGAAATCATGTTTACAAAGTACTGAGCTGCAACAATAAATCGGTCACTGGATTTGCCATAATTTGCCCAGTTTAGCACCAAATCTTTGATCAGTTTTGAGGCACTTAGTAGCAAGCAAATAGAATGCTATCTCACATTATGTCTGAAAATCAGGGCAGAAATTCTGAGAATTTTGTTTTGTGAACTTCTTTCATACACAGTATCAGTTATTTTGGTATGATTAATTTTAGATAAAGGCCATGCAAAAACAAAACGTGAAGTGAATCACTTTAAAAGTGGGTCAGATTGCATCTTCCTGTATGTTGAGTTTATGCTTATCAACACAATCTGGAGAATATGCTCTAGCTGGAAGTCCAAGATATTCAGAATCTGCAGCTCAGACTGGGTGTTATAGAAACATTCTGTGACGGAAGTAGATTAGGAGGTGTGAAAAGACCACAGAAATAACAGGAAATTCCCCTTTTTTTGCAAGATCTGTCGAACTTCAAGGTCTTGTTATATTGATCATGCAACAACCTTGATTTGTCCATTTCTTCCAAGTTATCAGCAAAAAAATGTCCAATGCATCTAAAATTTTAGCATGCAGTGGGACAAGTTGTCCTCATTTGACCGCCCTTTGTTGGGACGGGGTCTGAATTGCTTTTGGAGCTGTGCATGTTGTGCTGGCTACTGTGCGTCAAGCGCTGACTCAAGCTGACTTTGTTACACAGCGACGCCATGCCTCTTCTGATCTCCTGACGGATATTGTTGCTGGAGAGCACGTAGAGAATGGGGTTGAAGGCGCTGTTGAATGTCGACAACCCTAAGGAGATTTTGTAGGGCATGTAGATGTGCTGTTCAAAGTGACAATCCTCTTGCAGCCTGGGGAAGTGGAAGGTGATGGCGCGCAACAGCAAGATAATGTGGTACGGAGCGAAACAGATCAAAAACAACGCCACCACAGCCACAGCCAGGTAGCGCACCTTCTCTTTCTGATGAGGCTGGAGGCCAGTACTGGCCTGAACGTTGGCAAGAATGGCTCTATTGGTGAAGATCAGGATGGCAAGGGGGATAAAAAAGCCGATGCAAACGCGAGCGTAGCTGAATCCCGTAACTATCGCTGAGCTCTGGCTGGGCTCGAAGCAGCGGCGTTTTCCTTGGGCAGCATTGCCTTCAGACATGATGAAGACGGGCGTGTGACCCAAGCCCACCACCATGTAGATCGAAAACGCCACAAGAGCTGCGATGCGTTTCTGGCGAAGACCGCGAGACTCGATGGCGTAGACCACCGCCACATAGCGGTCGATGGACACGCAGCACAGCAGGAAGATGCTGATGTACATGTTGTTGAAGAACACAAAGCCAGTCACTTTGCAGGCCAAGGAGCTCCAGGGCCACACGTGGTTTTGATTGATGTACACCGTCCACAAAGGCAGCGTGAAGAGGTAGGTGAGGTCGCACACGGACAGGCTGAGCAGGTAGATGCTGAGGACGTTCTTACGACACACCTGGTGGAGGGTGAGGTAGACCGTGGCCAGGTTGGCTGGCAGGCCAATGATAAAAACCACACTGTAGAGCACCATCAGAGGAACGCGGTCATCTTCATAGGATATTTCACAGGTCACATTCTTACTCTCGTTCATGGTCGTCAAGATGCTCGGTGCCACAGTGGATGCATGCATCATATCTGGGGGAAAAATAAAGAGAGAAATGAGAATGAGGGGTGAAACAATTGTGGGAGCCAACACTTGAGATTGGAAGAAAAAAAATGTATTCAATTCGTGGCCATGTTTTAATAATTTCTTCCCTAATTTTAGTTTAATCGTGGCCAGCTCGTACTATTTTGTTCCCTTGTTTATTTAAATAGCATGCCACATTGTAGTAGGTCATTGTCTTAATTGTAATTGAGTTAAATCTTTGGCATGAGGCAATGAGTTAATAAGTCATGTGAATACATTTTTAGTTTATGTAAACAAACCAAAACTGTAGAAAACGTACACGTTTCAAAAAAAAATTTTTTTCTCCAGGATGTGTAAGACTCTGTAGAATTTAAATAAAAAAGTTTAAAATTGCACACATTTTAAAATATTTAAAAAAAAAAAAAATGTGAAAGAAAAGAAAATGTGCATATTTTGAAATAAACAATAAAAGTCATGTGAATAAATGGTTTGTTTGTGTACACAAAATATTTTTTCTAGCATGTGTAGGGCTCTGTAGAATTTAAATGGAAAAAAAGTTTAAAATTGTACACATTTTAAGACATTTCAAAAATAAACAAAAAATAGAGTATAGGTGCAGTTAAAACTGTAGAAAATGTACACGTTTCAAAATAAAAAAAAAAATTTAAAATTAAAATTAAAGAAGAGTTTCACAAATAGAGACCTTAAATTAAAAAAATAAATAAAGTAAAATAAAAAAAATAACAGACACAAAAAGGTAAATGCCTGTTTCTACACACTAAATGTTAAATAGAATATGTTTTGCATTTTTTATACTACACTGGGCATGTCTAATAAAATAAAAAATTTAGTTCCAGAGGAGTTAATGTTAAAGCTCAAAGTCACTTTTTTCCTCTTTTTTTCTCCACTTCTGTTTATGTATATTACATGTGGTATTTGCCAGAAAGGTGGTATCTGTCAAAGATCTGAATCTAAATTAATATCCACATTCAAAGCCATTTTTTTCTGTAATGATTCTCTGGGTTTTGTACCTAAAATCAATATTTCACTTTCGCTTTGATTCAAAAATCATTTTGAGGCATCCAACATGCACACAGGCACTGAATTATACAACTAAGGTGACAATTTGGCACAGATAAAAGTAGTTTCCCTTTGATGTGACCACTGATAAGCAGCAAAAGGCTAAAACTTTCCAATCTAACCGCATGACACTGTATGTAGTGTTTCAGTATTCCTGCCATGTCTCATCCACAGTAAAACATCCCCATTCCCCTTCATCTCCACACAGCACATTGTACCACTCCCTACGTTTGCCCCAACTAGACAAGACAGCCACTGAAATATTCATCGAGACCCCATCGTCCACGGAGAGAGGGGAAAAACAAGTGCATCAGAATGGAAACATGCTAGTGGAAACCACATTTGATGCTTATGACTCATAGCATAACGGTCTCACCCTAGACATTTCATAACCTTAAAATGAGTGGTTAATGAGACCAAAATACATTAGGCACTGTAATTGAGTAAGATGTTTTTAAAGTTCAGGAGAGTAATGACAGTTAAACCACCCATAGGTTTATGCAAACTACAGACTAGCTGACTAAGAGTCACTCCCTTTTTTTGTACTCGTTTCTTGCTTTTCACACTGAGAAAAAGCCCTGACCTTGCACATAAACTCTACAGAGAATTGGCCAAGTAAATAGTGCAAGACCTCAATTTGACCTAATGACACTAACAAGAACAGCTGGAGTGGAAATAATGGCATTGATGGAAAGACACAGATACAAAGACAGTGAAGGGAGGAGATACAAACAGCATTAGACCACATTGTGTTCTGTGACCTCCTTATAGTCATTAAATCACTGTACGGGTGTTAAGACAGACACTGTGACTTTTGGATCAGATGAAACCTTTTATTTCCTCGTCCCATATCATTAGTGTCAAGACACTGGCGATGCTCAGTCAAGTGTATGAGACCTTTATTTTTAGACGCTCCAGGCAGATTCGGGGAAACAAGCTCAAACATAATGCTCTACAGCAAGAAGGTGCCAGACATACCAATATTTATTATCTTAAATGGATTTTATTTATTATTGATGCATTTCAAATATATCAGAACAGAAAAATAATATAGTTTTTGAGTCTAAATGAAACTGACATCTTCATTAAATATTCATGACTCCTTTGTTTACTGCTGAAATCATTCCATACCAAACCGCTCAAGTAAAAATGATGATTATTATTGTATTTGTTTGTTAAATACGACATTTAACACTTAAGATCTATGTTTTTAAAACTGCATAAGGTTCCTTGAAGATAGGGTTGGGGTTAGAGGTTAGTCCGCAGAGAAGGAACCAACTGATATTTTAATTTCAACTATCAGCCAACTTTCGAACTAATGATGTGCTAATGTATTAATCTTAGTTATTAATAAAGTTACTATTGTAAGCTATATTAAATAGTTTCAGAGAAACTAGTTTTTTATGTTAAAACTGAAAATCCCTGCTTTAGATAATTAAATCACATGGCCAATCAGGTTACTACATAAAAAACAAAAAACACTGGTGCTTCTTAATATGTAAAAGAAAATATGACATTTTCTATAAATGTAACGTATAAAATCGCGTGGCTCTTACCTCTAAATGGTATTAAGAATGTGTCCACTCTTCATCCATAACCACTGACAGCGGAGTGGAGTAGTGCAGCGCGTGTAATGATGAGGGGCAGAGCACGCACATCTCTACACCACACACGATCACGTGATCATCGCACTTCTGCTTTTTGTGACAGCAGGCTCAAATAAGGTGTTTCAAATGAATGAAAAAAGAGAAACCTCCGACGCAAACAACAGTGATCCGCCAATAGATAGCGCTTATTTTAGCTCCACCTGCGCGTTGTGGGTTTGTGTACGTGAGCCAATCAAGGGCACTCAACGTGCACGATGCTCAAAAGATACATATCATTAGGTTTGAAACAGTCCAACAGTTTCAAAAAGTCTTTCAGGCCCACCATCATACCTCGAATTATTGGACGTATATTAGCCTAAATATTTGTAGGCTATATTAAACCTACAATGTGTCAGGATTGAAATATTAGTTTTCTTGTATCACATTACCACAGTAACGTACACAGTTATTTTAATAGCCTACAATGAAAAGCCAGCATCCTCCTGCAGGGGGAAAAAAATAAAAAATTATATGAAGAATATTTCAAAACAAATGAGTTGGTAAAAAATAAAAATAAATTAACTTTAACTTAAACTTGAAAAAAAAAACCTCTTTATCTTTAATAAAGTTTGACCACAGCATATTTCTGAAACTAACCCTATACCCATTTACTTTTAAACAGTTATAGCACAGTTGGCGATTCAGACCAGAGTCGCTGGAAACAGACAAAACAAATACAGGCGCAATCAAATGCTCTAAAATTAAAAACATGCAGAAACATGAGGATAGTTCCATAAAAATTTGCTGTGGTCTAGATCAGAGTGATCTCAAAACCAGAACAATATATTATGAACATTGCCATGACATGTCTCTGTGTGTAAGAACTTCCAGTGAACTAAAGGTGATCATTTATTTAATTATTAGTCAGCGTAGTATTTTTTTGTCATGATCCCACATTCTTATCCAACGACATCTCCACCTTTTCTGGGCACCTCAGATGTCTGCAAGAAATTTGTAAGAGTAGTGTTTTTCATTACCTGTTACAAAGTTTAGAATCTTTAATTACATTTTTATTATTATTATTATTATTATCAACAATAGTTTTGGACTTAGCTCAAAAACAGGATAATTTTAAAACATGATGACATTAAATATAAAATAGCCTACATTATTAAATATATTTTGATTAAAATAAATGAATAAAAAATTAAAATAAAATTTGTTGCAATAAATTGTGCAAAATTGTCTATTTTGAGACAGGTTTGTTCCTGGAACTAGTAATGGTGTTTGGCAGAAATATCCACTACAAATAAAAAGTTTTGGGTTGGTAAATTTTTATTCATTTATTTATTTATTTTGGAAGAAGTTTCTTTTGCTCACCAACTATTTAATTAAAAAATGCTATGAAACATTGCCATTTTAAAATAATTGTTTTATAATTGAACATATTTTAAAATGTCTTTTTTTCCCTGTGTTGTCAACACTGAACCTTCAGCAGCCATTTCTCCAGTCTTCAGTGTCACATGATCTTTCAGAAACCATTCTAATATGCTGATTTGCTGCTCCGGAAACATTTCTTGCCATTAGTAATGTTGAAAACAGTTGTGCTGCTTAATATGTCTGTGAAAATCATGATTTTTTTTTTCAAGATTCTCTGACAAATCTTTTGTATGTTTTTTGAAATTTTGAAAGTTAGTGTGAATTTGGTAGATCCAACTTAAAAAAATATAATGGGGTGAGCAAATCTACTATATTGGTTCATAAATATGACACTTGTGATTTTAGTTTCTAAATGTGTTTTTCTAATGTTTGTCTTAAATACCAGATTATTTTATTTTTTGGAAACCACTGTTATCATTAATGGCTTCACCTGTGGCTATTATGGTCTTGTATAAATACCACAGAATTTAAGCTGAATAAAGTACACACATATTTATATAATATATACATGAAAGTAATGAAATTGAAAGAACTGAAACTTACGGAAATCCAATGAAAAAGTTTATGTGACGCACAATTTACTCTATGGTCCAAAACAACAGCGGGGGAACTTCCAGGCTCATACTGCTACTGTGCACTCAATTTGTGGTTATGAATCAGCCTCGGTTTACAGAAACTGTGTGGTTACCCTATATTCGTGTCAAATCTGTACTGTTAAAACAACTTTAACACCTTTTGTCATTCAAATCTACAGTCAGATATTTACCAGAAATCTGTATAAACAGTTCAGTATCATATTATTTTCAATATAAAATAAAAAGAGAAGGTGAGGAATGTTCAGAAATTCATACATGGGCAAACAAAAAGGTGTGAGGGGTGAAAGAGTATGTTGTTCATCGTCAGCAACCACTGATAGAAATGTTCACCTGTAGAGTTGGCAGAAGGACACTTGGCAGTTTAATCATACAGAACACAAACATTTGCAAAAGAATCATTCTGAATGACTCACTCCACTGGTTCTCTAAAATGTTCAATGGCTGTGAGGTCGTGTTTGTTCAGGATTAACTCCATATTATGCAGCTTTATAGTGTTTTTTTGTGTAACATTGTCTATGAAAGAGCTCTGACACACATCTGCCCACCACTGCCTCGTGTCAGGATCCAAGTGTCAGTTTTTCCATCTGATTTGCTGAAGTAACAACAAAAAAAAGAACAAAAGTTACTTCACGCAAACACAATATTGCATTGCAACAAATGGAGTGACCTGTAGAAGACACTGATAAATTACTGTAAGATGTTTCTCAAGATTTCTCCTCAAACCTATTCATACTACACTGCAAGTCAGAAATGACTCAAGAGTGGAGGCTCACTTCCTCTTACCACGTTATTGAGGAGTTCCTGGATCTTCCTGTATTCGGGTGAGTCTCGTTCCAGCTTCTCTCTGTACGCAACAAGCTCCTGCCTGTCCTTCAGGTCTCTGTATGTCTGAATGAACAAAACAAAGGCAGTGATTTACACTGAGAAAACACTGGCAGAGTGATTCCAGAATGAACTCACATTGATGACGACGTCATGGCATTTATATTTCAGAGCCACGCTGAGCTTGAGTTCTGGGTCGTCGATGAGGTTCACATACTCCTGCAGCACCTGCAGATCATGGGAAAGCCCAGTGAAGTGCATGCTGGGACGGGCAGAGAGGAAACTGAGCAGTTTTATTACAACATGGAAACCGACGTACATTTACAGGGGCGCTGTTCTTCTGCAGGATGTCCACCACTCTGTGAAAGCCAATGGGAGATCTTTTCTTGGTGTACCCTAGCCAGTTTTTGGTGTTGAACAGACTATCCACATCAAACCAGGATTTCAACTTCGCTCTTGCACCAAGAGCCGTGAGAATATACTGCTTTTCTGAAATCTGCCACAGCAAACATAGACTGTTATTACAGACTTGCGCATATACTGTTTATACACTATTGGTCTAGACACACTTGAATGAATTTGTGTTTCTAATGACTGTAGAAATATCTAAATGTGTAGACAAATATGAAAACTATACTATAAAAGTCCTAATCAAGATGACTTTGAAGAATCTAAAGTCTATGATAGTCCTGATTTGTTTACAGTTCTTGATAGTTCACTTCCATTTTAATGACTGATCGTTGTTTTAATGACTTTCCTATTGAAAAAAGTCATAGTAAAGAGTGAGGTAGTGTGTCCAGACTTTTCATGGTGCTGTAAGTTAAAATAAAAATAAAACTATACAATAATATTACATATAAATGTAATTAAATACAAGTAATCTGATGACTGTTTATTTACCCGGAAAGTTTTTCTAATGTTCGAAGGGCTGCTAAAAGTTCCCTGTAGAAGAAGAAAATAAAGATGATTGAAATATAGCTGCCCAACAATTATCTGGCGATTTAAACAACACTTTTAAAATGTATAAATATAAAAACCAGGTGACATTTATTTAAAAACCTTTCAAGCTTGTTAGGTTTCAGATTGCTTTTAAGTGTGACTCAAGTTTCTAAAAGCTCTCTGAAACTGTGAGAAATTAATACATACAAGAAAACGAGTTAGTCAGTTAAACTCAGTATAATACAATAATTATATATATATATATTTATAAAAATACTCTGTATACACTACTTTTGAGAATGAGAGAATGAGAATGAGAATGAGCTTTATTGGCCAAGTATGTTTGCACATACGAGGAATTTGTTATAGTGACAGAAGCTCTACAGTGCAACAGAAAGACAGCAACAGGACAGGACACAGATAATAAAAGAATAGTAAACAAATATACAAATAGGCAACGTACAAAACAGCAAAAACACAATGTATAATATAGACAAATATGTGTGTACAGGTCTGATATGTGCAAATATGAGCAAATATATTGGAAAAATGTGTGTACAGGTCTGATATGTGCAAATATGAGCAAATATATTGGAAAAATGTGTGTACAGGTCTGATATGTGCAAATATGAATGGGAAAAAAAGGGGAAAAAAAGGAATAAATAAAAATAAAGAATAAGTAAGTGTGGTGAATAAATAGTAGAGTTGTGTGTTCCGCGTTTTATTGTCAAGTGTTCATGAGATGGATTGCCTGAGGGAAGAAACTGTTCCTGTGTCTGGTCGTTCTGGTGCTCCAGAGCTCTGTAGTGTCGACCAGATGGTAACAGTTCAAAGAGGGAGTGTGCTGATGTGAGGGGTCCAGAGTGATTTTACCAGCCCTTTTGCTCACTCTGGATAAGTACAGTTCTTGGAGAGTGGTGAGGGTTGTACCAATGATTCGCTCAGCAGTCCAGACTACCCTCCGTAGTCTTCTGAGGTCAGATTAGGTAGCTGAGCTGAACCAGACAGTTATTGAAGTGCAGAGGACAGATTCAGTGATGGCAGAGTAGAACTGTTTCAGCAGCTCCTGTGGCAGATTGAACTTCCTCAGCTGGCTGAAGGAAGTACAACCTCTGCTGGAGCCTTTCTCACAATAGAGTCAATGTGATTGTCCCACTTCAGGTCCTGGGGGAGATGGTGGTGCCCAGAATCTGAATGACTCCACTGCAGTCACAGTGCTGTTCATGATGGTGAGTGGGGGAAGAGTGAGGGTTTCCTCCTGGAGGTCACGATCATCTCCCACAGTTTTGAGTGTGTTAAGCTCCAGGTTGTTAAGACTGCACCAGACAGCCAGCTCCTCAACCCCTGTCTGTGGCAGACTCGTCACCGTCCTGGATGAGGCCGATCAGTGGTGTCATCTGCAAACTTCAGGAGCTTGACAGAGGGTTCTTTAGAAGGTGCAGTCATTAGTGTAGAGGAGAAGAGAGTGGAAAGAGAAGGCAGCCCTGAGGAGCTCCAGTACTGATGAAGTGCGGGTGCTGGATGTGTATTTACCAAGCTTTGCTGACTGCTGCCTGTCTGTCAGAAGCTGTTGATCCACTGACAGAGACAGAGGTGGGGACGGAGAGCTGTGTCAGGTTTGTTCTGAAGGGTGTCCGTGATGATGGTGTTAAAAGCGGAGCTGAAGTCCACAAACAGGATCTCTACATACGTCCCTGGTCTGTCCAGATGCTGCAGGATGAAGTGCAGTCCCATGTTGTCTGCATCATCCACAGATCTGTTTGCTCTGTAGGAAAACTGCAGTGTGTCCAGTGAGGGAACAGTGGTGTCCTTCAGATAAGCCAAAACCAGTTTTTAGAATGATTTCATGGCCACAGGCGTAGAGCCACAGGTCTGTAGTCATTAAGTCCAGTAATTTTGGGTTTCTTTGGGACGGGGATGATGGTGGAGCGTTTTAAGCATGAGGGGACTTCGCACAGCTCCAGTGATCTGTTGAAGATCTGTGTGAAGATGGGGGCCAGCTGGTCAGCACAGGTTTTTAGGCAGGCTGGTGACACACCGTCTGGGCCTGGTGCTTTCCTTCTTTTGTTCTTTCTGAAGACCTGGCGCACATCATCTTCGCTGATCTGAATTGCAGGTGTGGGGGAGAGGGGGGTTGCTGGAGGTGTTAATGGTTGTGTGGAGAGGTGTTCAGGGCGGGTGTGGGGTGTTTTTTCAAACCTGCAGTAGAACTCATTCAGATCGTCTGCCAGTTGTTGATTCTCCAGAGTGCTGGGGGATGGTGTCTTGTAACTGGTGATATCTTTCATACCTTTCCACACTGAAGCAGAATCACTGGAAGAGAATTTGTTCCTTAGCTTGTCAGAATAATTCCTTTTCGCCACTCTGATCTGCTTTTCCAGTGTATTTGGCCTGTTTATATAAGACTCTGTCCCCATTCCTGTAAGCATCTTCTTGCCTGACGGAGCTGTCTGAGTTTAGCAGTGAACCATGGTTTGTAATTGTTGTAGGTTAAATGAGTCCAGGTAGGAATGCACATATCCTCACAGAAACTGATATAAGATGTTACAGTCTCTGTGAGCTCATCCAGATCGTTGGCAGCAGCTTCAAAAACAGTCCAATCAGTGAGGTCGAAACAGGCTTGTAAATCCCGCTCTGTTTCATTAGTCCATCTTTTAACAGATCTTAATACAGGCTTTGCAGATTTAAGTTTCTGCCTGTAGGTTGGAATAAGATGACCCAAACAGTGATCAGAGAATCCTAAAGCTGCCTGTGGGACAGAGTGATATGCATCTTTTATTGTTGTGTAACAGTGATCCCATATATTACTGTCTCTGGTGGGACATGTGATGTGCTGTCTGTATTTTGGAAGTTCGCGGGAGAGATTTGCTTTATTAAAGTCCCTGAAAACGATTAAAACAGAGTCCGGGTGTTGTTGTTCTGTGTCTGTGATCTGATCAGCGAGTTTCTGTAAAGCCAAGCTCACGTGCGCTTGCGGTGGAATGTAGACACTCACGAGAATGAATGAACAAATCTCCCACGCCGAATAGAACGGCTTGCAGTTAATGAAAAGCGTTTCTAGATCTGAACAGCACATCTTCTTTAACACAGTTACATCTGTACACCGCCTCTTATTGATGTAAAAGCACGTCCCGCCGCGTCGCGATCTGCTCTGATCAGTGTGAAGTTAGCCAGATGTAGCACGCTGTCCGGTATGTCGCCATTCAGCCAGGTTTCCATGAAACACAGAGCAGCAGAGTTAGAAAAATCCCTGTTTGTCCGGGAAAGCAGAAGGAGTTTGTCCGTTTTGCTGGGTAGAGAGCAGAGATTCGCCAGATGGATACTAGGCAAAGCCGTTTGAAATCTGCGCTGACGAAGCTTCACGAGCGCGCCAGCTCGCTTCCCCCGTCTGCGCGTCCTGAAGCGTTTGACCAGAGCCACGGCTCCGCCAACTACAATGTCCAGCAAAACGTCAGAATAATCAAAAACCGGTAAAAGATTTTGTGGTGTGTTCTGCCAAATGTTCAGCAGGTCATCCCTGGTAAAACTGATCGTATTTGAGTAACAAAAAACAGGAAAAACAAACAAAAACAGTACAAACACTGAAGAGCAACGCACAATAGCTGCCATCTTGATCGGCGCCATCTTGATATTTTTCAAAGGTTTTTGGAAAGAAATGAATACTGTTATTCAGCAGTGACAGTAAAGACATTTCTAATATTAAATTTTAATGTTTCTATTTCAAATAAATCCTGTTTTGAACTTTCTATTCATAACAGAATCCTAAAATGTATCACGGTTTATAAAAAATATTAAGCAGCACAAATATTTTTTACATTGATAATAATATTTGGTTACACTTTATTATAAGGTGTCCTTGTTACTGAGTAATATTACCATATGGTTTGGCTCAGGGTTGCTTGCATGTAATTCTGCATACTTTATTGTTATTATAATTGTAAGTACATGTAACAAGGACACCATGAATTAAAGTGTTCCCTAATATTTGTTGAGCAGCTAATCAGCATATTAGATTGATTTCAGAAGAATCATGTGACACTGAAGATATTTTAAAATAATTTCAAAAAGAAAACAGTTATTTAAATTGTTATAATTTCAGAAGAATCATGTGACACTGAAGATATTTTAAAATAATTTCAAAAAGAAAACAGTTATTTAAATTTATTTTTAATAAATTTCACAATATTTCACAATATTACTGCTTTACAGTTTTCATCCTTGCCATGGTGAGACTTTTTAAAACCAAAATCTTTAGAATAGAATAGTAGTGTATATTGTAATACTTGATCATATTACATTTCTAGATTATATATATTGTAATATATTCAGTTTGTCTACATAATATTTTACAATATATTGGAGAAGTGAAGCATGAGCTCGTACCTCTGACTCTCCGTAATGGTAAAAGCAGGAGTAGTACAATGTGGTGATGATTGGCATATTAAGGATGGATGCTTTTCTAGGGAACTTCTTAAAGATTTCTGCACCTGCCTTCTTGTCACTAGCCTATAAAAAAATACAGTGAACACACAAATTAAATGAATTGATAAACCCTAACATTAGGATAATCTCTTCTGGGAGCCATTTTCTCATATCTGACAAGTACTCAGGCCTCAGGCCTGCTTCACACATCCTGCGGTTGTGCCGCATATTCATCTCAGTGCTCATATTAAAAGATTTTGAAACTCACACTGCAAATGTGAAAAGCGATGCACTGTGTCCCAGATACAACAATGTCAGTCACGTTTCTGAGATCAGCTTATTATATTTGCCAAATATTATGAACATAACGGAAAACACAGTGAAAATGCACTACAAATTGTTTTATCAACGCAATCTTGTGTGATACAGGCTTTATGAAAAAACATATTAAATTGGTAACTAATTTGCCATTGTTAGAAAAACGCGTCTAGGGTTCAACCAAGTTACAAAAACTATTTCTATTCAGTAAATCTGTACATTTAATTGCCATGTTATTACAAGAAACTTTCAATGCAGTAACCTAGAAGTCACATTATTTTCTGCACTGAGCCATAATACGTAGCTGACACAGGATGTGTGAAAGAAAACACGTCAAGAGTAAAGACCTTGCCTGAAAATGAAATATCTATTTAAGACTATATTCACATTATACAGCTGACTGACGCAAACTGAAACTCACTTGTTCATATGTGCTATTATGCCATAAGAACAAGTGAGCACATTTTTGACTTGTTTCATAATCTAAGGAAACATCTGCATGCAACGCAGTTTGAGAGAAGCCCATCCTCTGTACAGAGAGACCCCGTCACCTACCACACCACCCTCAGGAAAGAGGAAGAGTGAGGAGGTGCAGAGGAAATATCTCTTTAACAGCATGGTAAGGTGAGGCAGAAATAGACAACTTTTGTGTCATATTTTTGTGACGATAAAACACTTGTATCTTTGTTTAATATACAGAGACTCAGCACTGTCATGGTGTCTTTTTCTTTAAGGTGACATTTGGGATGGGGTCCGGCATTATTACTCCAGTTCCATTTAGCTAGCAGTACAGAAATGATTGTACTACATTATATTACATAGTTATTATGTAGTTGTAGTATATTACATTATTACATTATCCAGTAAATTACTACTACTTGTTTCACTTCTGTTTCAGTTTTTATAACCATTTCTTACTGTGTGTAAGTAAGCTGTTGTTGTTTTTAAAACATGTGTGTTTGGCTC
>JAFVLL020026373.1:0-21918 GCA_021397915.2 Tor tambroides
CTTGACAGAGAGCATGTGTGGTGCTGTTAAGCATATTAGAGATTCGTTTAAGTGCTTCTTTAGGGTCTGTGTGCTACAGGAACGCAATACAAGATCACACACTTCCAATTATGCGCTCGCCCACATATACACACCGTCATAAACACACTGCCCAAGGCGAGCCTCATCTCTACTGTGATCAAGCACTATAATGCCTTTTTCCACCCACTCAAAGCTTTTAAAAGATGGAACGGGAGTCTTTTTTTAAATGGGCTGATGATTTCTTAATTGTTTGTGTTTGAACAGCTAGTACCCATGTGTTCTTGCTCAATTATGCTAATAAAGGAGCTGCACTGATAGGTTGCCAGGCATTTTTTGTCCCAGTCACCAAAAAGGGAAAAATGTGGAGCAGTTTGGGAAACATTGCCACAATTTGTCTTTGGTAATAATGCCATCTGCTGGTAAATACCCAGTACTGTTAGTGGAGAAGTGATTTCTGCAAGCAGTGGTTCTCAACTGGTGGGTCACTATTCAATTAAAAATGTTATTATATTAAAAATATAAAAAAATGTCAAAAGCAGTAAATATATATTATGTAAAATAATAAAGCTATTATATTAAAAATATTTATATTTAATTATTTAATTTTATATATTAATATTAGTAAAATATTTCTAATATATTGTTTTTGTTGTTGTTTTATTATAATTATAACATAATTATTGTAATAGTATTATAATATTGTAATATAAGTATTGTAATATAATAGTTATAAAATAAACGAAGAGTTCATTTGCAAAAACAGATAACTCCATTTTTAACAATTTTCAAAAATCATGTTTTTTTTAATATTATTATTTATTGTGCATTCCAATTAATCTCAATCAAACTGCAGTTAGGTTTTGATTTTTTGATTAGGTTTTTTATTTTGATTAGGTAAAAAATAACTAAAAAATACAGCTAACTAACACAATAAAACACAATAAAAACATAACATAATAAAAAACATGATTTTTGAAAATTTAAAAAAAACCCCGGAGTTATCAGTTTTTGCAAATAAACTCTTCAAGTATTCTATATGTATTTTTATAAATTGTTATAAATTATAAAATTGTTAATAGATAAGATAGATAAAAGATAGATAAAATGTCTATATATTATTTTAATATTTATATTGTTATTAACATTAAAATAATAAATAATAAAATCAAAATAATAAACATCTTTTATAAATTTACAAATTAAATCATTTAAAATATATGATAAGCACAACCAGTCAAGAATCAGTGCTCTAAAACATACACATCACGCTTTAAAAAACCAACGAAAAAAAAAAAAACAGACATCTGTGACTCAGAAAAAGAAAACATGTTTTATTGGTATTAACAGCATTAAGAGGTGACTCAAACTGAGCCATAATAGCTCTAAAGGCATAGAGGCGGAAGCTGGGAGCTGCTGGAGTTGATCCCATCAAATGTTGATAGATTATTTCAGTTTATTTATTTTTCAGGCTGTGGGTTTCTGTGGAGAAAGTACATTAAGTCACTTGAAATATTCAGAAGATAATTTAGTTGTGCCAGATCATTTGATTTGGCTCATAGTTTTAATACTTTCATATCATTCACGTTCTTTCGGAGGCAAAGGAGATGAGGATTAAATTCAAATATTCTTGTGAAATAGCTCTTTATGTTCAAACTGGGCTCAGTGGACGTACCCCCACACTTTCACACTCCCTTGGGGTTTCAGTTTCCACCGTCAGACTCCTGGTTCTGACTGACGGTAAACTTCCCCAGCAGACAGCACGTCTGCATCCGTATTCCCCCAGGCCTTTAGGGCCCTTAAGGGCCACACACAGCTCATCTTTACAACACAAACATACTATCCCCACTGTTGTCATTAGCTCTCAGATGTGATATGTTTAGTTTTCTGATTTGATCTTGTCAATAGAGTGTGTTTAAATGTGATCATTGTGCCATATGGCATAGTTTTGTTTACACAATATTAAACCAGTGTTAAAAACAAAAGCTGTTGATGAAGTACAGATGATGTGGTTCCTCTTTTTAACAGTAGAGGGCACTTGTGTATTAAGTTTAACTCATTTTATTTACATCCCATTGATTATTTTTGATGTTTACAGTATATTCAAAACTATTTTAATATGGTAAAATACTAAATTATTTTTAAAATACATTTTTTGACAAGATATAACATTTACAGTTTTAGCCAGTTATAAAACAGTTTGCAAGAAATAACTTTAAATGTTCTCTCTCATATAAAACTGACTCTTTGCTCAAGGTCTGCTTCTGTTCTGACCTGTTAAAATCCTTTTCCCAAGTACATGTCAGAACCTTGTCCCCTTCTATTACGTTTTATCCTTTAACTATTCCTGACGCCACAATCCATTACCTCTTCATAGAGAGAGCGGGAGGGTTGAGGGATTTGTCGGTAATGCAGCTGGATAGTGAAGACAGAGACAGCAGAAAGAGAACTGTCAGTACGCCTGTGTGGGATTGAATCGCTTTTCTTCCCTTGCAAAGGTGTCGAAATTGAGGTGGAAATTAGGGAGGATCTTAGGGGAAAATGTAATGTCTTCAGTGAACAAATTAATTTTGTTTTACGTTTACTCATACAACAGTGGTCTATAATGACACCTGCAATCTTTGTCAAGATTTAACAAAAGTGTTTACTTGTACCTATACTTGTGTATTTTTTTGCAGTCAGGTATTTTTTTAAGTTGATGTCCTGCAGTGTTACATTCTAAACTACATCTAAACCATTTTGAAAACCATTTTGCTACTTCTTTTAATGCTAATAAAATGCAATTTTATTACCTCATATTTATTAAGAACAGAATGGAATAAGCTATTTAAAAAAATTTTTTGTAATACTGACAACTTGGGCTACAGTCACACTGTCAGTTTTTGGGATCAACTAGGGCCTACCGCATTTACAGGTGTGAGTCTTGAAATGTCCCGTTCAAACAGCAGCTTACAGTGTCTTCTTGAATACTATGCGCTTTCGCACTGCATAGTTCTCGGAACTTAGTTCTAGCCAGCATTCTTTTAATAGTAAAATTTCAAACTCCTTTTTAATAGTAAAATGAATTAAAATCATGAAACTTATACGATTTCATATCGATTTTTTTTTCAGTTTAACAAAAATGACATGTTTAGGGCCCTATGAAATGCTTATTTTTTTTCTAACCATATGTTTTATTGTTACCAAATTCTGTTTTAGCATGTCTAATTATTTGAATGCATGAAAATAACTTACTGTATTTGAAATTTATTCTTACAATAGCCTTATGAAATGTTTTTTTTTTTTTTTGTTATTGTGTTATGTAGAAGTTGTGTTATGTATTTAAATTTTTCTGGTTATCAAATGAAGGCATAAAACATTAATTTAATTGATCTTTTAATTATTGAAAATGAAACACTAGTTTTTGACAAACAGAGGGGATTTACTATTAAAATTAAAACATAGAAGAAATGTGTGAATATTCTTTAAAAAAAATAAAGTTTTAATCATTTAAGTAGTAGTAGGCCTAGTATGTATGTACATTATCCTGAACAGTAGTAATATATTTCTGGCACAATGTCTTCAAGTTAAACCGAACTTTCATTTTGACAGGTTGCCGTTAAAATTTCTGTGTGTATATAATAAGACACTAGTTTTAATGAAACCGTAAAATGCTCATGAAGTGACTCTCAGAGCAGTTCTGGAGATGTTGTTCATGTATTTATGTTCTCATTAGGGATGGAACGATTACCGGTTTGACGATAAATCATGATTAAATTCCCCACGGTTAGTATTACCATTTCATATTTTAATTATCATTAAAACCGTATTCTATTACCACGATTTGAACAACTGAGGATAAATACATTCAGTTTTTATGACTAGATTCCATGATTCCGTCTGTGTTTTCTGCATCGCGGAAATCATAGAGCCCTATGTAAGCTACCAAAACCACACATGAAAACGCAACACATGGTAGACACGCATTTGTGCAGCAGAGCAGCTCTCTCTCGCATTGTATGACGTGACAGACAACTAGTTATCCAGTCCTGTTCCGTTCACACAGCAGTTTTGAGTCCTGAAAGTTTACAGGTGTGAGTTCTGTTGCAGAATATGGTTGTCATGCCCGTAATTAAATGTACAGTGTGTTAACGTAACCATATTAAGGACTCAAATACAGGACTGACAACCGTATTCTACAACTGTGTGTATGTTGTAGGTTTCTGGGCGACCAGGTCTTGTTCTAGATTTGGGATTAGTCTCAGTTTTTACATTATGGTCTAATCTGGGTTTTAGCAAGTCTGGCATAATTTTAAAACCTTGGATAAATGGAAGTTTCAGAAACAAGTCAAATATGTGTTGGAAATGGATGAAAATGGTCCAACATTGTTCTCCTCTTCCTCCTCATTCTGTTTTTTTCTCTGAATAATATCACTATATATTCCAAAGCCTTGTTTGCTTAGCTGGTCTTGGTCTGGATCTTAGAAAGTCTGGTATTGGGCTGAGTTTTGTCTTGACTACTCAAAGTTAGAAGGATTTCTGAATTTCTTCTTCTAATCTACCTCTTAGCATTTGGCTGCCTTGCTCATCTTCACCGTCACCTCGGCCCAGATAAACCTGCAGTTGATCGATTGATCTCCTGGGGGGTCAGAGGAGGCTATCTGCCTTCTTTAGCCAATTACTCTCTGGAGAAGAGAGGAATACACTCCCAACTTTGATCATCCCATCACGGCACTTCTGCATGGTCACTCCTGCGAGATTAGATACCCCTTCCATTTGCATAATTTAGTCAAACTATTTGCAGAGCGATCTGGTAGCATTTGATGGAGTCGTAAAGTGCTTTTAACATGCAGGCCCCCTATCTGGCCCTGCTCCGGACCGTTCGCGTGCCTCTCTGATGAATGGGCTTTCAAAGCCGCAGGTTTAAATTACCCCTCGAGATGAGTTGCGCCAGCACGCTGGACACCGTGGAGCTGATAAAGAAGATTGTCTGGCCCATTACGTCAGCCCCAAAACACAAAGCCTTAATCTCTAACCTCTAGGGTCTTTAATCAGAGTCAGTTTCACGTCCATGGCGCTGGTGTATCGATACTCAAGCTCATTTGTGGTTGTGAAGATCCTGTATGACTGAGATATCAAAGGCCATGATTTCTAGGTTATCTGAAAGTTGGAGTTAAATATGTAAGTTTCAAGTTTTTAACATTTCTCTTAAGGATTGATTTAAAATTTCTCTGCAGTTGAGCAAGAATTAGTGTCAAAGCATTAAATGTTGACTGCCGAGGTTTTTATCTTCATGTAGGAAAGACATCTTGACTCTGGTCCATAATACGATCTCGCCTGGGCCGTATTCTGTGGTGATTCATTAGTTCAAGACAGATATGCGGAGTAAAAGTGAATAAAAGCATGAAATCCCAGAATTCATCGCAGCGTCAGTTCACTGTTTGCTAACTTTTTCTGTCTGTGTATGTGTGTTTGCGGAGATGGTGTGTGTGAGTCAAGAGACATTCCATCACTGTAAGTCTAGACTGGAGTGTTTTGCATTCTCAGCTCTAATTCAAACCTGTGGTGTCTGCTGTTGGGATCAAATCTGACACTTTTGCAACACGCCAGATAACAAGAATGTGAAATCTTCAATTCAGGGGTCAAAAACGCATCAATTAGACGTAAATCTTTCAGTAAGATTGTAAAATCAACAATGAGCAGTCAAATTACAAGCCATAGGGATTCGCAGATGAGGCAAAACAAACATTTATTTCTCATTGCAGCTGTTAGATAAGAGCAAAATTCCATAATTTGTGGGTTAATAAGAGAACTAACAGAAAGGTTACTCTACTGGCTTTCTGATTATCATGGTACACTGTGGCATTCTTTACATGTGTTACCACATAAATGGGGCACTTCAGGCTCAAGTGCGAGCCGTGCCTATGCACAGTGAACCTATGAACCTGCTATCAGCTGCACATTCCTGTCAATAGTTATGGAGAGACGAGTACAATCACTGTGGCTGCACAAGAATGAAGAACAAGTTTGTTCAGCTATGTAGAAATTCTCTTTTGAAGGTCAAAAGTTTTTTTTTTTAATTGGACAGTGAAGAAAAATGTCTTTGAATGTTTTGAAGAAGTGCTATTAGAGGGTCCCTAGGGGTCTCGGCTGAAGAAATTCTGTGAAAACCATTTCAAGCCTTTTCCTGGGACTAGTAGAAGAACTTCCAAGCAGTCTGTAGGGACCATTCATAGACGTCATTTTCACTTTTGTTTGTGAAATGTTATATACAACTGTTTATTTGAATCTTTTCCAGCTACTGCAACTGTTTCTGAGAGTTTAGGACCAGCTGATTTGTTTTAAAAGTTTAGTATTCTACACCTAAAAAGAAAACTAAACGAAACCAAACAAAAACAATCTGGCACAGTTTACATGTAAGCCTAACACTAGTTTCCTGTTGCAGAAGTGCACAGACTGCTTGGTTTGTCCCCAAACAAATGTATATGTTCACATGCAGTACCATTTAAAAGTTGTTGTTTTTTTATGTTTTAGAAAGACAAATGTTATGCTCACCAATGCTGCATTTGTTTGATCAAATATACAGTAAAAAGAGTCATATTTTGAAATATTATGTTGTAAAACTGTAAGTCACTTTTGATCAATTTAATGTCATTGGTTTATAAAAGCATTATTTGTTCATTTATTTATAAATATTTGAATGATAGTATGTATTTTCTATAATGTCTTTAAAAAAAAAAACATCTTAGGAGTTTTTTTTTTCTGATATATTTTGAATGGAAAAACTTCTATGACATATAATGCACTGTACTTGATGATATGTAAGAAAGAGTTTGCTATCACTGCTGATCTCAGCTTCATTTGTCCCAAACTGGAGGGAAAGTATTTGCTTGCTCAACTATAAGTGCTCTGAGAGGAATTGTGCTCCTAAGGTAAAGGTTAAAAGAACTGAACATGTGCCAGGGCTGCTAACATATGCTGGCAATCTGAGCCCTACTCTATTAGAGTGACATTCTGAACAAGATTAGATTCAAACAAACATTTAATGGAACGAACTTGGCTGGTGTGAACATACCAATAGGGGTTTCATTTCTATTCGAGAAACGACAAGCCTACAGTTCAAAATAGTGCCAAACAATTGGAAAGTCTTTATTAACATATAAACTTCTCGAGCGCTACACATGCCCACAGATCAGTCCAGCGTTTCTGCTAAAGAACTGCAGGAGTCTGGAAACCATTTCTGGCCTCTATCTTCAGATAACAATGTAAGTACTACTCTTCTGACACTTCCCAGAGAGCAGGTTTCCCCCAAACCACACAAAGCCTCCATTCACAGCTGGAATGAAAATACAGATTCTGAGCAGATGCCATCACCGCCGGTTAGAGGACTAAAGAGTGCTCGCTGTCGTCTGGTTTGGTAAGGAAAATCCCTGAAGACGGTCTCAATGCTGATTGGCATATTTGTAAGACCGGTTGCATAATAATTGCTCAAGTTTGTTTGATTTTAACGGATTATTTTGGATACTGCATGCCCGTCTTCATGCTAATTTTGAAATGGTGAGTTTAGCGTTCCAAGAGGGGGAAACTCACATCTCCTTATCGATATTGCAGAAATACATCCATTGACACTCATAGCAACCACTAGTGGCCCATGGTCAGGATTTGTACCGCATTAGTGATGTCACACAGACAGTTGTGCGCTCACCGAGGCCAAGGTAAACAGTGAGTAACCAAAGGTGAACATGTCACTGGTGGACAACAAACCCCAGCTCAATTGGAGAACCCCTGATGGATTGCCCATAATGCACTGCATCTGGGAGCAATACAGCATAATTACAAATAAATGAGGATGTATCATTTCCTGGATTTGCACAGCGCTTGTCAGACTCGAGTTTTGTTAACACAGTCGCCCATTAATTGCAATAAATCGGTTATTGAGTTTTCGCTAGAAGGCGGGACACGATCACACCTCATTCGGTGTGGATGCAATTATATTTCATATAGTAAATAGGTTCAGCTCCCAGGAGCCCAATCAGGAATCACAGCAAAGCGGTTAACGCCTGGCAGAATTAATCTGACTGTACTAATATTTGAAAATAGTTTGGTTTGGGGTTTCAGATTACTGCAGACTGTCATTCCAACCTGTTGAATAAAGGTCTTGTGCAGTACATGGCTTCACAGAGCTGTCAGTGTGACAAAAATATAAAAATATCCCTGGGCCAAAAGTGGGAAAGAAAAGGAGAAAAAAACCCCACTTATCTGACACCTTTAACTTAAGCTACTCTGCGACACTCACAATTAAAAAAAGTGTTATGTTGATATTGGAATTAACCTTTGCCAAGATAGGCAGCATGCTGTTTCAACAGCACGTCCAGTTCTTAAACGGCTCGTTTTACTGGTAAAGTGCATGTTTTACTGGTAATCTATCCACATACTGTAAACATATTTTTGATTTATCTTATCAGCCTCTTTGAGTCTGTTTCTCTCTCTCAGTCTTGCCCTTGATGTTATTCAAGGCTTATATTGAGCTGAATAATGTTATCTAGTGCATGCAAAATCTAAGCATTTGATTTGAAGTTCTTATCCAGTCCTATAAATGAGTTCATCAGTTTCTTTAACTCTTTCATGCTACCTAATTGCTTGTGGATCCCAGCACATGCATTGCAAATTACATAATGAAATAATTCTTCCCATGCTCTCAATGAATTTTGCGAAACTGAGTTTGCAAAAGAAGTTTTTTTTAATATTTTGTGATATATCTTATATTATAATGTTATACTCTATTGTTTTGTTGTATAGATTTGGTTATTCAAATCATGTTGATGTTTGATTTAATGAATATAAAAATACTTTTAGAAACCTGGAAAAATGTATGATTCACTGTTTCTAACTATCATATTGCTTAGTTTGCATATTGGCATGATTTGACAGTCAATTTTTGTTCTCAGAATTCCACAATTTTTATTTTTTATTGAGAAATGTTAAGAGAAACCCCTGGGGACCCCAGTTCCATCTATGAGCCGTGACTTTAGACAAAGGACAAGTCCAACATTTAAAAGTAAAAATAAAAGCAATTTCAGTGCCAACTTCTTAATGGGATTTGTTTTGATAAATGTATGCCTGGTTCATATGATTATAAAAAGTGAATAATACCCTTGCAGTCATTTAATCATCAACTTTATGATCTGCAAACACGCTCGCAGCTCTGGCTTGGTCCAAGATATTTCGTTCCAGATTCAGATTTCTTTGAGAATGATTGGCAGGAAACCTGATATTGGTCACTTTCTATGATAAAAGCACAGATGAAAATAAAAATGCACTACATGCTGTTTTATCAGTACTTTAGTGATTAATGATTGACACAAATGACAATTTGCCAGACTATCAACAAATTAATCTTCATTTTTCTTTTGCATTCATACACCGAAGCAAGCAATGAAACATGTTTTTAATTATATATTTGTGGTGATATTGTCCAGAAGAATAAGCTAAATAAAACCCACAAATCTATATAAATCAAGTTCAAGTGGCACTCCGCACGCACATTGTTATGATAAACCAAGCTCTAATAGGAATTTGGTTATGTGAACCTAGGCTTTTGTTTGAGTCATCTAAATTCAGAGCAGTGCACGACTCCCAATGGCCATTTAGAGCTTCTTTTTTTTTTTCCATTCCAGCTCTTGTTTGAATGGAGGAGGCACACTGGATGCTGGGAATTACAGCTAGGGTTCACTGCCAACTGGGTGAGCGTCCATAAGGCCTCATGACCCCGACACAAAAGAGCAGATAAACATGGGCTCCCAGCAACCCCTGCTTTTCAACCATCATCTCTAATTTAACCCCATGCAGTCTTGATAATTAGACAAGCAAAAGTGCATTCTACTGTAATGCACAGTTGCTTGACATAAAAAGATGAAAATGAGAACCACATAAGTGTTTGTATGGGCTGATGAGCTACATACACTGACACTATTGATGCCAAACCTTTCATAGCTCTAATAATAGACCAAAGGCCCATTACTCTCATAATGTATTACTGTCTGTGGCATTTATCTGCCCTTCAACTCATAGCAACAAAGTGATGACATCTGGATACAAAACAAATTTGTTGCATATTTTTATGTTTTAGGTTAATCAAAATCATATGATATAACATTGCAGTAAGTTAGAGTTATTATTTTACTTTTACTAGCATGTTTGCAAATAGACATCTGATATTATAAATGAGTGCAGTTATGTTCTCTTAAAGCTGATTGACGGTTCAGTATTCAGCTATAAGTGAAGCTGTATGTCTATAGATATCTGCTAGTGCCGTTCAGGAAATGCCTGTGAGTCTATGATTGTGCGCGAAGCCTATACTGTCATAAATTTAAAAAGGTCAAATGACTCCAACCTAACGTACAAAGAAAGACATACATGCACACATTTTTGCATGACAGACACTGGTGCACAAATATTTGACATTTACCTATACATAAAGTGGGGTCCAGTCTGAGACCACTTGGGAAAATGCAATCTAATTTAATAAAGTTTTTCTTCATCCGGTGTCCTATAATTTCTTAGTGTTTTAAATTTTCAGGGTCAAATTGTGATTAAATTCCACGTTTTCAGTCCAGTCTCAGGCTTTTGGTCCCCACCATATTCAGTTTATTGCAACCTAGGCTCATTGGAAATACGTGCCTATTCATACATTCCTGCAAAACTGAAAAAACGTACCTATACATACAAATCGCTGCAGTTTCCAGTTGAAATGAACACTAGAGGCAGTAAAACTCTGACAACTTTTATTCTTTTTCACACAAAAGTATAATTTACAGGTATATTTTTGATTAATGAAGGCTAATTTTCACACAATTAGTTGCAGAATGTTATGTTATGACTTCAAAACAATTTTAACATCCTGCACGATTTGCAAACTGATACTCTTGAACGTTGTCGTCACATATACAGCTTCATATGCATGAGTTTTCTAATCCAGTAGATGTACTCGGTAGCTCATGCGACACGGCGTTGCACTTAGGTGATGAAGAGCTCCAGTACGAATCCCTGTGAAACTACAGTTCGACTAACAGCTCGAATCAGCTTATAAGGAAGTTAAAATTGCATGGCTGCATCAGGCGAATATGTTTTTATATTACTTTTGCATTTGTCAACACTATCGGGTAGGTTTGGGTTTGGTGTAGGGGATATTTCCAACATGATAGAGCATTAATCTTTAGCGACACTCACCGGATATTTGAATTCTGAATGGCCGCAAAACGTACCGCAATCAGCATGATAAAAACGCTGCAATACGTGCCTGTACCAACGTAATAAAAACGTGCCAGGGAAACGTATTAAACGTGTGTTTTTGCGCCACTCCCTGGACATTTCACTTTGAAACTGCCGCGAAACGTGCAGTAAGGTACATAATTACGGGGTTGCAGAAATATATGTAGAGGCACGTATTTCCAATGAGCCTGGGTGGTTTATTAAGAGGTTGTTCATGTGAATCCCTCTATGACCACTAGGGGGAGTTTGATTTAGGATGATTTGTAAAGTAAATGCCCCACAATGTGTTACATTGGATATAACAATGAAACCCATCCATGTGAAGATTTCCTGAAGCCTTAAAGTGGGAACATGCATGTTCCCACTTGAATGTTCCCACTTTTTAAAATTATATATATATTTTTAAAGTATATCATGAATTATCTCATGGATGTCAAGGGTGTTGGTAAACAGCTTTCTTCTGTTGATGTACTGTACCAACATGGCATCTGTGCTCACTGTTCCTTCCTGGACTAGTTTGCCATTGAAGGTACACAGCAAGTCAGGGAATCATTAGAACCAATTTTAGCCATTGCTGACAGTATGTTCCCTTCAGATTATGGCAATTTAGTGCTGTAATTCCCCAGAGAGCACTTTATTGCTGTAATCAAAAGCCCTTCACAGCGTATGCCAGAGAAGCAGTGATTCATCATGCCTTGTGATGTCTCTCTGCTTGGCCATAGCTGTGGAAGATCGGCTCGCATAGCTAGTTGTTCCAGTTGACAGCTCCTCTCGGTGTTGCCATGAAGACTGTAGTATGCGACGGGTCAGTCAGGTGTGTCTCTAACCTTTGGTCTGTGCTAATGAGCTACACAGTTGCGTGACTTTGTTCAAAGTGGCAGTGACAAACAAGCTAGGCCTGGTCCCTAGGAACTCATCTTTGTAGGCCAGCTGACTTGTGTTGATTGCTTTCCTGGCAATGAGTAAAGAGCATATGAAGGTGCTTAAAGAGAAGTCTAGCCCAACAAGATCACTTTGATTTCTGTTAAATGGATAGTTCACCCAAAAAGGAAAATTGTCATCCTTTACTCATTCTCATGCCATTCCAAACACTTACTTTCTTCTTTGCTTACTCCAGTGCTGCTAATCGTCATTGGTTGTCATGTGTTTGCAACCAATTACAATGTGACAAACCTCAATATGTGATTTGATCTCATTAGTAAAACGAAGTTGTCGCATACATGCATTTTTGCATTTGCATAGAGACTGAAAAGTACATTTATGAACATATTGAAAGCATCTACAACAAATATTTTTAATGTATTAAGTTTAGAGTACAAGTAATGTAGGTTATGAATCGTTTTAGGTTTATAGAATGTTGAATTAATAGGTTATTTTTTTTTAATCAGTTTAATTGAATTTAATTAATTGAATATGTTCAGTGGCATCACAAGTATTTAATATTTACTTTGACACTCTAATTCATTTAATTCATTTAATCATAGTTAGATTAAATTTCTAAAGCTATTAATAAATAGATGCTGTCAGTATGTCCATGTTGTAGGTTTATGCAAATGTATGATAACTTAAGTGTACATTTTACATGTGAGTACTAATAAGATCAGTAATATGTATAGCAAAATTCAACAAACTATTTTCTTTTAAGAACAATTTTAGTTTCTCGTAAAGCTAATTTATGGCCTTACAAAACTTAAAATAGATTATGGAAAATGAATCACATGGAACATTTTTGCTATATTCTTTGCTACTTTTTATGCTTTTGTGTCTCGTTTTAAACTTTAATTACAGCCCTAAGTCATTCACTTTCGTTGTATAAAAAAGAGCAGCATGAACTTTATGCTAAACATCTCCTTTTGTGTTGGATTGAAGAAAGAAAGTCTTTCAGGTTTGGAACACCATGAGGATGAGTAAATGATTCTTATTTTTAGGTGAACTATCCCTTTAAAATAAGCCTGAAATCTTTCAAAAGTGATAAATTATGTTCTCCTTGAAAGGGTTGGGATGCAGTACACGATCATTTTTAAGCAATAACCTGATTTCTTTACATTGAAAGAATCTGAATATGCTCAGGGGGGCTCTCGCTGAAACTCTGGCACGGTCACCTCGTTAGTGAGCACTACCATAACTGGTTTCAAGGTTGTTGGCTCACTTTATCGCATATTTTCACTTGTCCTTCGCATGATTTTTTTCTTTTACTACATTTAATGGACCCGTAAAGTGATTGCTGGTCCTGCTCACTGAGATTGTGCACAAATATTTACACATGAGACAAGGCAAGCAAAACCAAAACCAAACCTAAATCAACAGCGTGTCCACCCCGACCCATCGGCCCCCTCAGACTGTGGACTGTGGCTTTGTGAGAAAAACATAGAGAGTGTCTTGTCTGGCATATTTCAGATTCCAGCCTGACTCGAGTGCTTCCCGCACATCAAAGACCTCTTAGTGTTTTCGAAACTGATGCTGACCAAAGTAATAAACAGAAAGAGACAGTAGTTGTGACCTCTCATCCTTTTAATGTGCACTGTTATTTTGAGAGAGATTCCCTTTGACCCACAGACACATTATTTTGAGATCTCTGCTCTTGCAATAAACTGGCTGTTTGACATTCATCTTAATATGATACTTCCATAAAAATATTTTAATTCGACTCATTCTTAAACTCTTTTGATTATTGTATTATACAGCAAGCGATACGGCCTGTGTGTGCTTCACAATGAATGTGAATAATGAACGTTTGAGCTTGACTTCATAACAATTGGAAACAAAGTGTTGGACTGTGCAAATACAACATTAGTGCTTTGGGGAATGTTGATAAAATGTATCTGGGCTGTATTGGTAACACACTTTGCTTCTGGCTGGCTTTGAGAAAGGTTTGGAAATATCAGAATTATGATTGTACTTCCTTTGCTTGTCTGTTCTTTACCTGGTTCTTGGCATTCAGTCTGCTCAGAATGGGTCAAAACATCTCACTCCATGATCTCCCTCATCGGTCTCCAAAAGGTTTCTATCAATCACCCTTTTCTTTCCTGTTAGAGATTGATGTATTTAAAATGTTGGTGCTCAGTTCCAAATCTCTCTGTGGAAAATATGAATATTCTATTCTTTGTTTTATTTCCTCTTGCAGGATATGATCTGTTTCAAGTTTTGAAAGGATGTCATATGAATGATGCTTGAAAGACTTTCCTTCTTTTTTTTCATTGCAGTCTTTGGCCCTTGATTCAAAAGAGTAGATTTTGTTTGCAAATTCATTTATTGGTGTATATCTAATATTTGTGATTGCACACAAATGTTTGACTATAGTTTTTAATTTGTGCTGCTCAAATTAATTGTCAAAAAAGGGTTACAATGTAAAAAGTTGAATAAAAAAGTTAACCCACAATTTAGACAGTTTTACAAGAAAATACTCTTTCGGTCTTCTTAATTTCACATTTTATGTTATTTGCCATTTCTTTGTAATTATTTGAGAAATTAGTTGCAATTTCTAAATGAAAATTGTTTTAAAGTTAATCCTACACCTTATTTTTCATATTTTTTAAGATCTTATACTGTCTCTAAAATCCAAATAATACTGAGATACAAATAATGTGTTTTTTTTTTTTCTTTTAACGTTGCATTTTTATTTTAAAAATTGTCCTGAGAGGTTTTCTCTCAAAAACATTCGAGTGTGCTCGCTACCATCATTAGTGTAGGCACAAATTATATCAATAAAAGACAGACTGTAAACATTTGGGCTCCTGCTAGTTTTGAGAACCTGTCGATTTGAATTTTTTTTTTTAACAAGTAACATAGTTACCCATCTGTGCAAACTAGGAAATGTTCTCTCTAACAAGCTCCTACTCAGAAAACTAAGATCAACAAATACAAGCCTGTTTGATTGCCTGACCCAAGGTCACAGGGTTATGCACCATGTGTTGGGGCATTTGTGTGTTTTTCCCCTGCAAATTAGATTGTATTTATTTTTTCAGGCTAAAAGACTTGCATACATAGAGTATATAACATATTTTGTGAGTAACCACAGATGGACATTTAACCTGGAGGCAATATGCACTACAGTAGTTTATTTACAACTTGTCTTGTAAAAAATACACTGAACAGTGTATGGTGTCAGTTTCTAGTGCCACACCACCATATGTGAATTTTTAATCAGTTGTTTTTAGATAACAAAAAAAAAGGTGTTTCTAAAATAAATGTAAATGGAAAGCAGTGGTTTTCAAACTATTTTTTGTTCCTGGACCACTGGTGGTCCTTGAGTTGATTGGTAAATTAAAAGCTAAAATAGACCTATATGAAAGAATTATTTTTATTAACGGATTTGATTTTTGTTTAAGTTTATTTATAGAGTTAATTATCGTGTAGCAATGAAATTAATGGTGAAATTTTGTTAAGAGCAGTGGTCCACCATCTGAAAAAGTTTGAAAAGCCATTGCTCTAAAATAAAACAGCTCATTCTAACTGTAAGCTATGGGCATCAAGCAGTTCTGGTTTTTAGCAATGTTAATATTTTAGATGTGTGATGGCTGATATATGCCTTAAGTCATAAAACAAATTTGTAGCCTTCTAGCAAAGATGTGTTGATCTGTCATGCAATGCATGTTTTGCCTTGCAGTTAATGGTTTTAAGTCTCCAATGTGTTATAAGGGCCTCACAAAGAGGTGTCAGCTATCTGACCTTATTGTGTTTGAGCAATAAAAAGCGTCCCCAACACTGACGCAATGACTCTTTTAATAGATCATCGTCATATTCTGAGGAACTGCCCCACGACTTGGTTCAAAGGTGCTCAGAATTCACTTGGGCTGAATTTCATTATCATTCGTCTCCGTCAAGTTTGCAAGGGTCCATAAATGTCTACAGTAATAAGAAAGACGACTCAAGGGATGAACCGGCTCTCAACGCAGTGTTCACTGAAAAATTTATTTATTTTCCCACTGATGTTAGTCATAGCATTTGTTATGGGGATTTCACCTTTTGACCAGAAACAAAGCATGTTTTCTTGGCTCAGATTATTTCCTAAGAGTGCCTTGTAGTGCAATGAAATGCTGTATAATGCAAAGCATAATGTATGGCTGCTCCTTCATAAAATTTATTTTTGATTAATGGATTGTATTTGAAAGGTTTGCTTGGCTCAGTCCCATATCTGTCTGTTGATTCCAGGATATAAAGGTTGAAACATCAGCGATGTGGAGCAGGTGGCCTTCACATGCAATGTTTGATATCTGAAGAACTTAGAGACTTTTGTACGTTTTTAATGCATTATTTATCCAGAGCGAATTATTGCATATCAGTACATTCACTCTGTGAAAATCAAACCTATGACCTTGGTGTTGCTAGTACCATGGTCTACTGTATAGGTGTCACTCACTTATATTAAAGAGTTAAAATTCAGAGAGATGGAGAGCTTTAGGTGGTAGAACCCCATTTAGATATGGCATTAACATGAATTTTCAGTGATGGGACTGCAATCAGTTTGCACCACATTAGAAGCATGGTGTAAATGCAGTAGGGGCGGATTCTGACCACATTTCACTAAAGTGTAAAGTGTCAAGTTCTTTTTTTTTTTTTTCAATATTTCTGTACAGATTTGCTATTTTTAATATCACATATAAACCTGTACAATTTCATGAAGAACCTTTAACATCAATGCAGCAATCATTCCATTGCACAAAAGGTTCTTTATAGTACAAAAATGGTTATTTTATTAAATGTTTACTGGAAGGCTCTTTGGAGAACCCCAAAAGTGTTTTTATCGCAAAACTCGCTTTATTTTTAGTAAACTTAAAGATGTTGCTTGATGCTTGACATTTTCTTCTTTTTCTGTCTTGCTCTGATTTCTCGGAAACACTTTATTTGTTCATTTCTTCACATCTATATTAGCATCTTTACAGTGGGACTCCTTTTTTATTTCAAATAGACAAAGCCTTTTGTTTTTGTAATTATTTTTTAAAAATATTAAATCTTTAACGCAACGTATCTACGTGGCGCTTTCCATTTTATGTGGATAAGTGCGTATCTGTGTCTGATCATACTCACACACACATTAATGCAATGTGTAAAGTGGGCCCATGTTTTCTTCTGCTGCTGGTGGGAATCAACGGACACTAACAAAGTGAACTGCAATTGGCGAAAACATGCAAATGAAACAAATTCCTTTAACGCAAACTTTAGCCTGCTTATTCTATCAATGGGGTCAATATCTGGGTGGGATAATAAAGAAACCAAAAACAAAACAATTGAATCATCTTAGTTTCCTGTTAGAATGCACAATAGAGCTTACCGTGTCAAGGACATGTCAAAATACAGAGAGACTGTGTGAAAGTGATTTGTGTGACGTGTCCAATGACTTACTTTTGCTTGACATTCCAGGGCACTGAGTTAAAAAACATATCACAAAGAATCGGACTTTTCATCTGGAATCAAATGGAATTTTTTCCTGTTCAATTAAATATTAAAGAATGATACTTTAATATGGTCATATTTCATCCACATATTTTATTGTAAAACAATCTGAGATCACTTGACATTAATGTGTGTTTTACAAAAAGCATATGTCAGAGCATAGAATTTGAAGATGATAAGTTGTGACTTATTGTCTTATTACAATCACATAGAAGTCCCATGAGAGCGTTGCTTTACTCCATCTTCCATATTGTCACACCTAGATATTGGGACCTTTGCACTTATTTGGAATCAAAGAAAATGGAGAAAAAAAGGGTGCTGCAAGAAACTAAACTAAAGTCTCTGACCTGGACATATCACCATGTTTCCACCATGTTCTACAATGCCTCACTTTTCATTGGGTAACAAGGTATCAAGTGGCCGTTTGAGTGGAGGGAATATAATGAATATGAGTGTCACAAATGTTTCATCAAGCCACTGTTCGTGAAAAGCCGTGTAGCTTTCATACTGCTCTCTAGATAGGGAGCAGTTAGGCTTTTCAAAACTAAATATTTACTTTTAAATTTTATGAAGATGTAATGCAAGCTTAAGGGTTTAGGAGGTCATTTGTCTAGACTGTTTTCAAGCTCTGACAGTGCAGGTGTTTAGGTTTGAAATGATCCTTGCTTAATGATTTTTAGAGTAGGTGAGACTCTTAAAAGCTTGTTTTAGAATGTTTAACTTGAGTGTGTTTATTGACTTTCCACAATTTTCCATTTGGCTCCATTCATATTCTATAGTATAATGAATGTTTGGGTGAACACACAGCCTTTCTGTATGCCTGTTTCAGTGAAACCCAACCTCATAGTGTTCAAAACCTTGCCAGATAATTACCACAATTTACAACAATCAAACTTGACTGAATGACATGACAAATTATATATGTATATAAAAAGCATGCGTTGTATACACAATAAAAACACACTGCTCAACAGAGACCAAAGCTTTGTAAATTTACACTACCGATCAAAAGATTGGGGTTAGTAAGATATTTTTATTTTTTTATTTTTTTGAAAGAAAGTTATATTTTTTGTCAGAAAGGATGCATTACATAGATCAGAAGTTACAGTAAGCACATTTATAATGTTTCAAAAGATTTCTGTTTCAAGTAAATGCTGATCTTTTGGACTTCCTTTAAACTGCTAGCTTCACCATTAAAGGATTAGGATTTTGACAGAACTGACAAAACCCTGTCCTGTCTTCTGTGGGGTCTGCAATTCTTAATGATGCCCTTATGGCCTGCTGATGGAGGGACAGGACAGTAACGGTCTTGTCTTAGAGCTTAGTCAGACTCCTTATGTCATGTGAGAGAGGAAAATAGCTTTTATAGTTATGTACTTGTTAGTATGAAAGTGACTTAGCATTAGTTTTCTAAACTCTGACAAAACACTGCTTGTCTTCATGATAAAGCAGATATTTCAAGTAATATGCAATCAGCACATTATAAGTTTTAGGCTCAAACAGCAGAGTTGGGCAAATCTTTGAATCAGTTACTGGGAATTTGAATCAATTGCATACGCACAGAATGGTGAATTGCACTGAATAGCAATTAAAATAAACACAACATAAAGAACAGAAATAGAAATTAAATTTCCCCCCCCCCATTCAATTCATAGTCTGTCTGTTTGCTACCTTGGAATTAAGTTCAGTAAATGAATTTAAAACTCATTCTAAGTTTAATCCTGAATAACACAATCATGGTGGACAGCATGGGTGTATCGGTTTGGGGTGTTTCATACTGCATGAGTAATATCCACAGAGTATGTGTGACCTGAAGTCATTGTGCTCTCAACAACCACATGTGTGTGATCTCACACACTCATGTTTGATCTGATATTGAAAATGTTGTACATGCAGTTTTCAAGTACTAGGAAAAAGTATATAAAACCATTTCAGCATGAAGTCATGACCCTCCCTTGTATAAGATGACAAGCGGCGTTCCAGGCACAGAAAATCCACCTTGACAAATGGCATCATGTTTGGAGTAGTAACCAAACCGACTGCAAAAACACAAGCCAACAATTAGCTGAGTAAGAAGATAGCTGGGATTCATACGATGTCAGACCTGTGTATGAGCTCAGCTGATTCCACCCAGGATAACCACAGAAAAGGTCTTCAATTAGTGCACTTGGAGATAAATGTGTGTCAACCAGTGGTCCAGAGCCACTTAAATGTGCTGCTACTCTCCCATCTGTCCTCACAGAGGATCAAATTACCATAAGGGTGAAGTGGAAAAGTGACAGACCTCCATCCCTGACAGCAGAGTATCACACACAGAGATCTGAGTGCATTGATTAGCGGGTAATGCGTGTAATCAGGGAAACCCAATGCATGGAACTGCCTCAAACCACAGAAGACAGTGCAGCATGTTCCCTTAATTACACAGTGAAAATTCCTTGATGCTGACTGCGGGGTGTGGGAAGAGAGATGGTGAGGTGGTTTCACCAGGTGGCACCTCCTTTCACTGCAGGCTTGATTTGTAATGTAGTTTTGGCATTATAGTTTAGTGGTTGGCACATATGCTCCAAACACTTTCAGCCTTAGTGCTCGTGTGGGAGATGCAGATTTGAATCCAGCCTGCATTATCCTGATGCTGTTCATCTCATTTTTCCTGTCTTATCTCTAGTTTTACTGTTAGTAAATTGGCAAAAACTACAAAAAAGAAGAAAGTCCTGTTTTCTGATGCACCACTTTTAAAAGGCTTTTTAGATTCATGTTAATCAGATTAATGTATAATACAGTTTGTACAGAGCATTAATTGAAAGAAAAATCCCACATTTTTATGGAAAAAAGCAGCAGTTGTGATTGTCAAAACTTTAGCATAAAGTGACATTGTAATTTTTACAGATTGCCCTTAAACGTACAGTACAAAACATATTTCATTCACTAAAAAATGTCAATATACCAAATTACTAAAATTTGCTTTTTACATTTAGTATAACATTCATGTAACAAAATTCCCTAAAGTACATAACAGATAAGAACAAAACTTTAAAACAATTGTTTTAATGAAAAAAAAAATCATCAAATGTCAGGTGTCATTTACATTTTTTCACTGTAAATTATACAATGACATTTTTTTACTTCCAAAAACTGTACATTCAACAGTATTTTACTGTAAAATTACATAAACTGTCCGGTTAATTTTGTTATATTTTTTCACTGTATAATCAATTAACTGGTTTTTACTGTAGCATTTTTACTGTCTTTTACAAGTAGAATTATGAGATTTTTTTTTACAACAGCAGAACTTATTTCCAATTTACAGCAGATTTGACTTTGTGGACATTTACCTGTTGTTTTTCTATTGATTAGATATACACAGAGTCCGAAATTAGCACTTGCTAATGTGTTTTAAAAACTAACTTTAATTAAATGAAATTTAACCAGTTTTACCTATTGAAACTACAAAATTAGTAGTTTAAATTGTAATATACAACCCGAATTCCGGAAATGTTGGGACATTTTTTTTTTTTTTTATTTGAAAAAAATAAAAACTAAAAGACTTTCAAATCACTTGAGCCAATATTTTATTCACAATAGAACATAGATAACATGGATAAACTGAGAAATTTTATAATTTTATGCACAAAATGAGCTCATTTCAAATTTGATGCCCGCTACAGGTCTCAAATAGTTGGGACGGGGGCATGTTTACCATGGTGTAGCATCTCCTCTTCTTTTCAAAACAGTTTAAAGACGTCTGGGTAACGAGGTTATGAGTTTCTGGAGTTTTGGTGTTGGAATTTGGTCCCATTCTTGCCTGATATAGGTTTCCAGCTGCTGAAGAGTTCATGGTCGTCTTTGATGTATTTTTCGTTTAATGATGCGCCAAATGTTCTCTATAGGTGAAAGATCTGGACTGCAGGCAGGCCAGTTCAGCACCCGGACTCTTCTACTACGAAGCCATGCTGTTGTAATAGCTGCAGTATGTGGATTTGCATTGTCCTGCTGAAATACACGTCATCTGGAGGGGAGCATATGTTGCTCTAAAACCTTTATATACCTTTCAGCATTCATAGTGCCTTCCAAAACATGCAAGCTGCCCATACCATATGCACTTATGCACCCCCCATACCATCAGAGATGCTGGCTTTTGAACTGAATGCTGATAACACGCTGTAAGGTCTCCCTCCTCTTTAGCCTGGAGGACACGGCGTCCGTGATTTCCAACAAGAATGTCAAATTTGGACTCGTCTGACCATAGAACACTTTTCC
>JAFVLL020026374.1:0-33077 GCA_021397915.2 Tor tambroides
TATATATATATATATACACACACAATATATATAGTATATATATATATATATATATATATATATTGTATTTAAATGTTTCCATGTTAAATGTTTAAAACCATGCCCAGTTTATAGCCTTATAAATAATAAAATAGAATAATCAAGTAAATATTTAAAGAATCATAAAAAAATATATTTTCATTTATTATTTATATTTTTGTATATTTAATAATCAATAATTCAGTTTTTCCTGTTTTTTGTTTGCTTTATTATTTATAGAATTTAAAATAGTAATACATATTTTGTATTAATTATTTATAAATGTATTTATTAGTTTTTATTTGAATTTTTATTATTCTGGAAAATATATATTATTATTGTTTGGATTAGCAACATTTTTAAATAAATTAAATATTTAAATGTATGTCCACTTTATAGTGTCGCAAATAATAAAATATTATTTATAGAATAATGAAATGATAAACAACATGTATTTTTATTATTCATAACCAACCATACTACCATTTTTGAACTTAAGGTTTATGTTGTTTTTAGAAAAGATCTATTTCAGACGTAGAGTGTGTAGGTTATATTTTCTTATTTTGCTGCTATTAGTCACAACCTCTGCATATTATGGTTTCGCAGTAATGACCCTCCTGTAAAAGAGGCTTGTTTCTGGATCTCACCTCGGTCAAATAAAGGCTATGAAGGTTAAACTGCGTTTGACGTGCGTTTGTCCTCCGTCCTCTTTGACTGGAGTCGACTTCAGGTGTCTTCTAATGTTTCACACTCGGGAGAGCTTGTGATGTCGGCGATGATGCGATGTGATGTAAGAATGATACACGACCTCATTTCCAGGGGCTGTCGATCAACCCGGGTATTTTTATAAAGGACAAACGAAGATCTCGGCAGAGGAGCGTGACTGCAAACCTGAGCGCGGAGACACGACCCGTAATATCGCGCTTCATTCTGATAAACTGCCAGAATGCTGCTATTTATGAAACGTCCTTCAGTAGCCGGACGATCGCTGTTACCTGAGACGTTTCAGACTAGAAATAAATCAAGAAATGCTCCACGAGTGCACTCTCTCTCTCTCTCTCTCTCTCTCTCTGTTTGAATTTTTTTTTTTTTTTTTTTTTTTATATATATATATAAAAAATCAGTCGTCAGTCGTGATTGACAGTGATGGGTAAGATGTGATAATTATATGTTGTCTCTTAATGGCCTTTAATTCTATTTGTCTTTTTCTCTTTGGCGATCCATCATTGCCTCTTGTTTTTCTTCCCCTTCCATTTGCATCCTCTTCCATTACACCTGAGTGAAAGGTCTCGCTGAGTAAATGGCACATTAATGCCTTAATGTTGGTGTTTAGATAGTAATACAAATTCTCTATTATGCACAGAAAACCTCTTCCGTCAGTTCATTTCATGCCGGGTCGTCGAGGTTTGTTTATTGTTTATTAATATGGTCTGTTTAAAATGTACAGACATAAGCTTTATCCAAAACACCCAGCAACATAATCATTAACAAAACATTTGCTTTCTCAAACCACAGGCCTGGTTAGTCTGCCAGCTGAATGGTAACAAGAGAAACATCACAACGAATAAGTTTGGATTTTATGAGATGCACTCTTAAAACCTCCTGATATTGTCATGGTAGAACCATAGGAGAACATTTAAATGCCATGAAACGGTTCCTGTGATGTCACAGAAGATGTCACAGAAGAACCATTAAAAAAAAAAATTGATTCTATATGATCTCATAAATAAAAGAACATGCTATATTCCATTTGAAGGACCCCTTTTCATTCAGCTCCTATCATGTCATATAGGAACCTTTCTGTGTGATGTCATATAAAACTTCATGAAGTTCTTCTAATTTCCATATGAAGCCATGAAAGGACCTTTTACATTACATGAGGCCATAGAATGTCATAAATATGCTCATTTGTGATTCTTCTAACTCCCATTTCATGCCATAAAAGAGCCTTTTTCAGTTCTGCATGACAACAGAAGAACCATAGAAGAACATACTAGGTTTCTTATGATGAACCCTTTTCAGTTTCTATAATGTCATAACAAAAACCTTGTTTTTTCATGTTTTAAATTTGAAATGCCATAAAAGAACCACATAAGAACATTTTTTTTAACAAAAAAATGGCATAATGTCATAAAAGAACATTTAATTCCATGTGATGTCATAGAAGAACCATAAAAAAAAACATTTTAGTTCAGAAGAGCCCTTTTCTGTTTCTATCATGTAATTTCAGTTACATATAAGTTTCATATAACGCCATAAAAGAACCACAGAACATTTTCAGTTCTATATGATGATATTAAAGAACCAAACATGAATATTATGGGTTTCATATAATGTTAAAGAAGGACACTTTCGCACATTTTTAAGTGCCATTTGCCATCAAAACCACAGAGGAACCTTTTTCAGTACCTGTGATGCCACAGGAGAATATCAAGATCCATGTGCCATCATAAAAGAATGTCTTAGGTTCCATATGATGAACACTTTTCAGTTCTTGTGATGTCATAAAAATGTTCTTCTGTGGTTTCTAGGTTATAATGCCATAAACCAACAGCAGTAGAACATTTTTGGTTCTATATATGATGCCATTAAAGACCCATAGATGGACATTATGGGTTCCATACTGTATGATGCTATGAATTATGCCACTGAAGAACCTATTTGAATTCCATGGTTCTTTTTATACAGTTTTTTGATTAAAAAAGGGTTCTCTATTTCACCCACGGTGCTGCAAAGAAGTGTTATTTCTTCCACCGGTGTAATCCCGCTGGTTTTGTTGTTGTTTCAGGCTGCTCATCGAGGCCGCTATCAGCGAATGAGTTCTGGGAGATGGTGTCTGAGATTAGGCCTCTGCTCCGCTGCATCGGCCTCCAGCCATCTGCAGAAGAGAGATGCTCACGTCGACAGAGGCCTTCACAAAGAAAACCCAGCCCTGTGAAGCTCCGTCTGTTTACCAGTGACAACGATAAGAGAAAACTAGACGAGCAGCGGAAGCGATTACGCCCCCTCTTGCTCTCCTTCCCACCGAACCTGCCATTTATCACCGTTCTCCACAGATGCAAGGGTCAAAGAAGAGGAGGAGGAGAAGTCGCGGTGTGCTCAAACGGGAAAAAAAGAGGTGCATGAAAAAGTGTGTGCACGGCCCTATTAAAACTCCACTCCGAGATCCATTTCCGGCGTGTTCCCGCGGGACAATCACAATCACCACCCCTCATTCGGCCTTATCTAAGAGACTTTCAGACACCTCACTACCTCCTTATCTCTCCTCGCACACTCCTCCGTCAGGCATTGCGTCACTCCCACCATCCACCGACTCTTCATTAGAAGTGAGTGATATGTCGGAGAGCTGGGCGGTTTCATCCATCTTGCCCACGCCCATCCTTCCGGACATCTGTAATCTGTTTTAGACCTGAGTTACGGCCCGCCGCTCTATCTAAAGAAGAGCAGGCCCCGGTAAAACTCACTACACTACACTGCACAGATGGGTCATTACGCTGTGAGAGAAATGGTATTTATAGCCGAAAATAATGAGGATTATGTGAAGAGCAGACGAGCCTCCGTAGCTCACTAGAGGAAACGTCATCAGAATACACACGGACAGTGTACCTGAGACAGAACTCGGCTGATTGCACTGAGATTGACTGATATAATTATGGAGTATGGAATGAAGGGAATGACGTGTAAAATACGATTCTGTTTTTTAAATAGATTCAGACTGTTATTTAGTATATCTCAGGAGACTTTTTTAACCCTTCGGACCACATTACCAAATAAGCTCAGCTGATGTCATTGAAAGTTCAGCTATATTCCTAAATCAAGTTGTATATGACCTTTGACCTTGGAAACATCATTTATGCATGACTATGGACTATAAATGGTAACATTTTAATTTAACACATATTTCTTATGTCTAAGTGTAAAAACATACTGAAATATTTTTTCAGGATGTTTATTTAGTTAAATGTTCATTGTTAATTGGCAGTCGCACCTGATTAATTTATAAGGTTCATCTGGTTATTAAGGAAATTAATCCTTTTATTCAGCAAGTATGCATTTATCAAAAGTGACAGTAAAAGACTTTTATCATGTTATCAAAGATTTCTATTTCAGATAAATGCTGTTCTTTTGAACTTTTTTTATTAAAAAATCCACAAAATATTAAGCATCACAACTGTTTTCAACATTAATAATAATAAAGTCAGCATATTAGAATGATTTCTGAAGGATCATTTGGCACTGAAGACTGGAGCAATGAAGCTGAAAATTCAGTTTTGCATCACAGAAATAAATTATATTTTAAAACATATGAAAATAGAGATCAGTTGTTTTAAATTGTAATAATATTTCACAATATTTACTGTTTGTACTGTATTTTTGATCAAATAAATGCAGCCTTGGCTAGCATAAGAGACGTCTTTGATTAAACATTAATAAAAAAAAATGACCCCAACATTTTTACCAGTAGTGTAAATCTTTTTAAAAAGCATATTTTGACTGAAAATAAATAAAATGCTACTTCATAATTATGCCTGTTTTTGGTTTGTTTGTTTTTTGGTATCAGTATCAGTAATATACAGTATATATGTAATCTCAGCTATGTTATGCACTAAATATTAACCATTCAGAGAAAATGTTTATGTTAGTATGTAATAAAACTAATAAAAAATAATAAAACTAGATTTGAGTTCATATCCAAGTTTTATATTCTGTAAATCAATAGGTTATTTTTTTTTAAATCATAAGACTGTCTATGACATTGGGTCCATTGAGTGTTTGATTGAACCAGAAGCTGATGAGAAACAGCAGATGAATCTGACTCTCAGCATTTGAGCTGAATCTGCCCCAAATCCACTGATTTGCTTCCCAAATTAAATCAGACGAGGTCCGTTTCTATTGATTAGATCTCCTCAAGCCTGATATTTCTCCCCGCAGAACATTTCTGTGCGGACGCACTGTAATTGACAACTTTCAAACGTCCTCTAAAGAAAACTTGTCAAAGTGACGTGAGGATGATGAGTGTGACGAAGAGGATGACGCTCGTCTCTGTGGGGTTTGCCCTCCAGTGGCATGAGATGAAAGCACTTATCAGCACCAACAACGTCACGTCACCCTGAGTTAGTACCAGTGTCTTTCACACCTTTATAGACTTTCACAGCAGGTGGACTGCAGAAGAATGTGTGTGTGTGTGTGTGAGTTTGTCATGCTGAAGCTAAACGACTCCGAAAGGCTTTGCATCACTCATGGCTTTCATATACGATTGACTGAGTGTCCAATGTTATGCTCAGAATCCCATTCTGTGGACATGAGCGGACGTCACACTAATATCCTTGAAAACACACACACACACCTGAGGCTTATGTGTCGGCTGCCATCTCAGCAGGATTGTGAGAAAGACTTGCACAAGATGCTCCACTGCGGTGATTTCTGAGGAACAGATTGTTATTCGTTTAGCGAAACCGTTATGGCTGCTCTCATTCAGCTACAGGAAGAAAAAAGATCTCTTTAAAATTATTTCTGAAATGTTGACGCTTGCTTCCCGGATTTTTCTCCCTGTTAATCTCCTTTAGAGTTTCAGGAGATCTCAATATTGTTTCAAACTGTGCCCAGATTTGCCAGGATACCGAAGTCTGCCAACAAAAGTCAAAGATCTCAATATGAAATCAAGCATTTCGCATTTTTCCAAATGATCTACAATACCATTCAAAAGTTTGGGGTCCTTTTTTTTTGGAAAGAAATTATACTTTTATTCAGCAAGGATGCATTAAAGTGACAGTTAAGTCACTTTAATTTATAATGTTACAAAAGTTTTTATTAAAAATAAATCCTGCTCTTTTGAACTTTTTTTTCATTAAAAAATTGTGGGGAAAAAAGTTTCCACAAAAATATTAAGCAGCTCCATTGTAATTTTTGTAACAGTGAGTACTATTATTTTTTTTTATTAATATTTTGAATTAGTTTCTATTTTCATATTTTCTGTTTTTATTTTAATTTTAGATAAAGTTTTAGTAATTTGTAGTGTTTTTCAAAAAGTTTTCAAAAGTGTCTCAAATATGTCTGTATAGTTTTTATAGTTATTATTGGCAACTAGCTGAAATAAGTATTTTTTATTTTATTTTATTTTAGTAAAAAAAGTTTATTTTATTTCAAGTAACATTTTTTTTATGGTTTTAGTTTTACTTATAGTTAACTATAATAACCCTGATCAGCATAACTGTTTTCAACATTGATAATAATAAGAAGAATTTTTTCCTGAGCAGCAAATCAGCATATTAATAATTTCTGAAGGATCATGTGACACTGAAAACTGGAGTAATGACGCTGAAATTTCAAGTTTACATCACAGGAATAAATTACATTTTAAAATACAGTATATTCTAATAGAAAACAGTTCTTTAAAATTCTAAAAAAAAATATTTCACAATATCACTATTTTTACTGTATTTTTGATCAAATAAATGGAGTGTTTGTGAGCATAAGAGTCTAATAAGAGAGACTTCTTTCAAAAACACTGAAAATGTTATCTTACCAACTCCAAACTCCAAACACCGTAATGTACATGCTCTCCATACTGTTACTGTATGTCAAAAATGGTCTCATTTGTTTGTTTTCATTTCTTCTAAGGACTTTCAGGAGACACGTCTGAGATAAAGTGGATGTTTAAGTTGGCCCTATGAGTATATGTGTTTGATTTGTGTGTGTTCATTGCAGTTTAGACAAACTTTATTCCCTCAGTGACCCAGATAGGAAGATGCAGTTTACCGCACCGATAAGAGCTCACAATGAAATGCTGCTTCATTCAACCGACAGGAAAGAGTCGGTGTGTTGCTGTTTGTTATGTGTGTCTGTGTGTGTATGTGGAGGTGGAGATACGAACAGCAAACGGGAATATAAACAGAGAAACGTGCACGACCACATCTGATAACCACAGATACTGCGGAAAACAAGCTCTGCATCCTGGAAAAACCTGCGGCGGTGAATTTATCCAATTGATCGGACACAGACTTCAATAAAGGACACAAATAAATCCTTAAAATAGTGTTACCTCACAAAATTAGGCTCTAAATGATAAAGAATTAACTTGAGTATCTGGTTGTCTCAGATACGAAATATACATGGGCAAATCTCACAAAAACATGTTTACACCAAAAAAAAAAAATTTTTTTTTTTTTCAGAATGCAGACATTTTTTGCTGGTTATGTTATTTTCCAGCATGGGACTGGATCGAGAGAGTAAATGTTGACATTAAATGTTATGTTTATGATCAAGATGAGATAATGAGATGAGACTTAATATTCTGTGAGTTTTTAACTCTCTGTAATCATACCATTCTCTGTAAGAACAGTGTTATTTTAGTATTTTTATATAGTGTTATAATAGTTATTAATATTTTGAATTAGCTTTTCTGTTATATTTTCAGTTTTCATTTTATTTTTAGTTGTTATGTGTTTTTGTTATGTGCATTTTTATTAGTTTTTGTTTTTAAGTTTTCAATTGACTTTTAATTTTTTTATTTCAGTTTTAGTGATTTAGTACTTCAACTAAAACATATTTATTTCAGTTAGCTGCCAACATTTCTCATTTTCTCGTCAAGGTTTTTATATTTTAAGTTTTTCATCTACTAATTTAATTTTTTTTATCTTTATCTTGCTTAATGAAAATATTTGTATATATTTTGAGTTTTAGTTAACAATAGCAACACTGAAAAAAATGTGCAACCTCTTTCCACAACTGAATCAAACTAAATTATTATTTACTAGAATAACATTTGCAGTGTATAATGCACTTTTGCATTTTTTTTATTCTCAGTGGTGATTCTCATTAAATTCTAATTAATATGCAATAATATTTTTCTGTACTGCAGTAACAAAATGACAGTAAATGGGTTTGTTTTTAAGTAGAACATCTTTTTTATGTTTTCATTTTGGGGGTTGAAATATAACCCTGACATATTCTTGACAGGCCCTGTAAGATCCACTGCATCCTCCTGCTCCTCCGCTGAAAGATTTGAACAAAAAATTGATCCAACTGATGGATTAGACAGCACTAATAGTGAGTTTCACACTTAAAGAAGTGGCCTCTCATTACGCCGGAGCGTGAATATGTTCCTCGCAAGTGTGCGAGCGGCTCTACGTCAAGAACAAAGATGTTCTGATTGCCCTTTCTCAATCTCCCATCTCAGTGTTTTGAATCCATTAGGTAGATCCGCTACCCACAATACCTTACGAGGAACTGTGATTGCGGTGTGTACGTGACATCATTAACCCTGAATCATAGCGTCATATTGTTAACATTAGCATCAATTGTTCCAGTCTGACAAACAGGACATGGGTCATTAGCCTAATCATACACAAATAAGTCCTCTTTTCATCTTTTTTCTTCTCTATCTTCGTCCGCACAGCGTCTCCCGGCCTCTTTTTTGTGGTATTAGCCATTTGAGAGTGCATGCTGACTTTCAGCCATTTTATAAAATTGCCCTTTTAGATTCAAGATTTCTTTGAAATGAAGTCTTTCATAAGGCAAACCCAAGGACAAAATAAGCTCCAACTATGTTTGGTACATGCGTAAGTACTGCTGTATCAGACGGCTCTCTGATCTCAGGGCTTGAAGTATTATAAAGAATATGCGGTGAATTCACAGAAGCTTGTGGGATGCGGTCAGGGGGTGACATCTAATTGTTATTATGGTCGTGGATCTGTCCCGCTGACGTAGTTTAAAATGACATAATCAGATATTCTGTAGCCTGCTAATCAGATTCTGCAATGTTCATTTGATTCCCAGGTAAGATGTGTCTGTTGTTGCTTAAACAGAGCAGGGTGAAGCTGATGGAGGGAATCAGATACAATATTGAAGAGATGAGAGTCGTCATCAGAAATGAGCAGTTTCTGCTTACTTTATTATGCGGCTCTCTGAAATGCTTGATTCTGATTGGTCAGTTGCAACATTCCAAGGTCAGTTATAGAGTGCATTAGTGCCCGCCCACTTTTTCAGGGATAAAGTACTTTTTCCATTCATTTTTCCAATCTTTGTTAAAGCGCTATAAGCCATGAACCAAACCAACCAGCGAGGTGAATCACAACAGTACAAAGATTTGAAGCAATTTTTTTGGAAAATAGGACAAAAAGACAAAGATACAAGATTGTGTATTTAACTGCTTTAATGAGGGAAAGAACTGCAACCCTAAAAGAACCACTGCGAATGACAATTGCATAAAAACCAATGGAGAAATATAAAACTATCGATTTAAAGCTGTTGACTGTATATACAGAAACAATATATTTTAAGTTTATTCCAACAAATGCATATACAAATATATATTCAAGTGAGAGTGTGGAGAGACCGACTCGATTACATCATTTGTGGTTCAGCACTTGTTTGGTGCAATTTGCTCCCTGCGACTCTGATTGGTGGAATTTTCTCTACAGCATCATGGATAATGTAGTTTTTCACTAGGAATTCAACTGTTAAACATGACTATTGAAAATTTAGGTTGAAAAAAATGCAAACAAAAGCATATACCATCGATTAACAACCTCAGAGATTACAGTAGGTCTGTACCTACTGTAGGTCTGAACCTTTTTTGTCTAAATGGTTCCATAAAGAACATTTAATATCTGAAGAACCTTTCTGTTTCACAAAAGGTTCTTTGTGGTGAAAGAAGGTTCTTCAGATTATAAAAAGGTAAGAAAGAGATGGTTCTTTAAAGAACCTTTGACTGAATGGTTCTTTGTGGAACCAAAAATGGTTCTTCTGTGGCATCGCTGTGTAGAACCTTTTAAGCACCTTTTTTCAGTTTGAGAAGCACCCCATAGTTTGAGATGCAAAAATAGACTCTGTATTGTCGCATCTCAAACTATGGGGTGCTTCTCAAACTGAAGGACACTTCCTTGTAAGACTGCATATGTAGGTTGCCACGTTATAAAGCTCCTTCGAAAGATGTCTCAATTTGAAGGATTCTTAATAGGCAATCTTGCCATGACCGCGGGGGCAGAAACTTTATGATGCAGCCATGCACACTTACTAAACCACCTCAAGGACTCTAGTCTCAAAGTCTCACAAGGTCTGTACTAAGAAGGACACATCCTCAGACGTCCTTCCATATGAGAAGCATCCTTTATTTATCAATAGCTGTATTTTCTTTCACCCTCTGTCAGGAGTGTATCACCATTTTGCTAAAAAAAATAAAAAATTAAACATGTATAGACAAATTCTTCACAGTAGCATTTTTAACATGCATTAACAAAATAGACAGGTATAATGTTTATTTTAAAATAGCCTATAACATACAAGTTGTATGGACTATTTTTTATGGTGCTTCTTTGTTCTTTTTAAAGCTGGAAACCTTCCGATCGCTTCCTTCCTTCCGATTTGATCGCTTGACGTGTTTTTGCAACACTTTGTGAGTTCTTTGTTGTGAAACCCAGCTATATTTTCGCCCTTGCTCAAGTATCTCATGAGGCAACTCTCTCCCTCAATCTCAATTTCGCTCTCTCTCTCTCTCTCCCCCGCCCCACCCCTCTTTTTTTCGTCTTTCTCTCTTGCTCATTCTCCCTAACAGTCCCACGTGTGGCAGTGGTGGTGTAATTTCCACCGTTGGCTGATTTCTGCGTTGATGTGCGCAGTAGGGGACTAGCGCAGCTGTGCTTACCTCTTTGTGCGTCCTGCTGGGATTCTCAGTTCGTTATCAATTATTCTGCTAAACTCTCTCTGGAGCGCGTGGTTCCGACCGGGATAATGTGAGCGCCAACCTTTAATCAAGCGTGAGGCGACCCGTCTCATCAAATCCCACAGAGATGCAATAAGAGTCGTAGTTTCACACACAAACACACACACATTTCATTCATAAAATATTCTGTCCGAGTGTTGCACACAATATATAGGCTACTAACCAAAACAGCTGTTTTTGTTTTGAAATGAGATTCTTGGTTTGGTTTTTATCTAAGGTGATGTCTTTACTTTCTTCATGCAGATACGTGTCTTACTGTGCACAATTCATCAGTGCATTATTTTAAAATAACATTTGCTCGCAGAAAAATTGCAAACAATTGTAAATGTGACCATAAAATTGCATAGGGCTTTTCACATTTCAGGTAGTTAACCCTGGGTCATTCTAAACCCCAGGTTAAAAAAACAAATCCTGGGTTATCTTGCTTCACATTTCACACTACTCATAATTTAATTATTAATGTATTCTATCGTTTCACTTAGCTACATTAGCAAACTCTCAGTTAACATCCTTATTTGCATATTCACGGTGTCAGTGTAGTTGCTTGGACGAACGCAGCACGTGACCTGTTGTACAGCTCTATTTTCCTGAATGGACTTCGGTGGACTATGAAGGTAAGAATAAATCAGTTTCTTCTTCACTCCAATTCACATGTTTTACAGGCACCATTTTCCCCTCAAACACTTAAATTATTGTTTAACCACCTTTTATTTTTCAACGCGGAAGTAAGCCACTGTACGAGACTTCGGGTTCTTTAGCCGCTGTAGGGAAACAACGAAAAGAAAACGTGCAGTAAACGGTAAAACTGTTTGCACTCCATGCCAGTGTATTCATAATTAAGATTATACATTAAAATAATATGGTAAAACACACTAGTTTGTAATATCAAGCAACCAAAGGAGCTGTTTTGTACAGCGAAAAATAGATAAATAGATGGAAGGGAATTGACACCGGAAGCCAGACACATTGAATTTACAAATGCTGCACTCTTACGAAAAAATAAGGTGGATACAAGGCGTGGTATTTCTGTGACTGTCCGTAGCAAGTGATTATGAGGCATATGGTTGATTTTCTGATTGCTTAGCATGTAATGTACAAATTTGACAAGGCAGGCTTAACACTACAAAATCGCAGCTAACCCTGCTCCGGTTTTATAACCCAGAGTAAAAAGCGGTGCCAAACCCGTTTCTAAATTGCAAGTGTGAGTTAAAAGTGGGATGTAGAACAAAGATAACCTGAGGTAAGTGTGAAAAGTCTTCCGAGTAGTTACTTGAAAAAATAGCCCACTTAATTTGCGACCGTTACAAAACCATGATATTTTTTATTGTTGAATAGTGTAGCATCACAAGCTATAGTTCTTATTGGCTGTTCATGTTGCAGTGCATTATGGGTAGGCGTAGTTGTATTTTCTCACCCTCTATAAGGAGTGTAGGACTTTTTTTGTTATTTTTGTCATCTGTACATTATTTGTCTGGCAAAAAAAAAGTTATTTAGGGTAAATACTTCCAACATAATATATTATCACACATTCATTTACTCTAAACTACTGAAAAATATTGTTAAGCAGCAGTATAAAGTATTTAATAATGACTTTGGGTGAACTATTCCTTTAAGCATAATCACTTCTGTTAGTTCCTACGTCATGTTGAGGGACGGTCAAGATGTCCAGGGGACCTTGGTGATGCCTGGTGGTGATGCCTGGTGCATGCAAAAGAAAGACGTGTCTGAACATCGTCTTCCATCATAGGACAGATTTGACAGGATAAGGCAAAGCCGAACTCCTCTGCAGTCATGATGTGAGCAGGTTGTCAGTGATGATGATGAGCATCTGCAGTACGAGAGTGTGGTGATAAAACATTAATCGATCTGTTGATTTAGCAGAAGTGATTAAGCAGTCTATTGGATTCAGGTCAGCAGTTTTTGTGAAGAGGTCCAACTGGCAAGAGCTCATTAAATTAATAGTCATGTATTTTGTCTTGTCATGTAGAGTTTGGATGTTATTTAAAACATTGTGGTTTTTAAATGATGAAAAATTAAGATTTTTTTATTTTTTTATTTCATGGCTCAATAATAGAGACGATCACAAAAAAATCGCTGATGCAAGTATCCTTTGACATTTTACTTGGCGTTCATAATTCAGGTTGATATTCTCAAGCAATCATTGCTTTTTAGCATATGATGACTGCTAACATTGTGTAAAAAAATACATACTGTGAGATAATTAGATGCTGACATAATTCACACTTTTATATGTTTTAATGGTGCAACTAAACAATAAGCATTACAGTTCCATTATATATAAAACAATGTGTTTATATTCACCTTTTGCACACTAAGTGCTGGCTTAAAGAAATAGCTCACCAAAAAATTCTCATATTTTAGCTGAAAGCAATGGTTTGAAGTTAAAAACGTCTTGATGATAGATTTGTTTCTTACAAACAGAACTTTCCAATTCACAAGACGTTAATTGATGGACTGAAGTCATGTGGATTATTGTGATGTTTTTATCAGCTGTTTGGACTCTCATTCTGACGGCACCCATTCACTGCAGAGCAGCCATTGGTGAGCAAATGATGCAATGCTACATTTCTCCAAATCTGTTTTGATGAAGAGACAAACATATCTACATCTTGGATGGCCTGATGGTGAGTACATTTTCAGCAGTTATTCATATTTAGGTGAACTATTGCTTTAATGGTAGGTCACAAAGTAATTTGTGAAAGAACTAGTTTGCTTCACCTTACAAAATGAGTATATTAGGATAAATGTCAGTGTTTTCTGGTGTAAAATTAAAAATTACTGTAACCAGAGTTCGCTTTGCTCATGTTTACTGATTTTATTACAAAAATTCTTTTAATACAGATAAATAAATAAAGACAATTACATTTGTCGTACATACTGGACTGTAATACTGTAATACCGCTCTTTAGATTCCAGTTTTTATTTGGGTGCTTCAAAATGAAACATGCTGAACAAAACAGTGATGTGCATCAACACAAGTACATATTTTATTTAACATCAGCTACAGATCTTACAAGTTCATGATATTAAAAAGAACAGAAGTGTCAAATGAAAAGATGAGGCAAAAAATAAATAATTTTTTTAATAAAGAAAATATACAAAGGCTCAAACTCAACTAAGTTTGGCATCCCCCTGAACAAGAGCAGGGAACAGGGTCTTATGCTCTTAAACACACATCTTCAACGCTGTTGCCCTTCATCTGCTGAAGCTCTTGGTGGCCCAGTAGCCGATATTGGAAACTAACTCGATTTACAAACTTCCCGCTTGACACCATTCTGACCACAGTGTTATCACAGCCGACCTTCATTTGAGCTGATGGGAAGAGAGATATGAAGAGGTTTATGAGATTCTTTGCAGACTAAATTGCTCAGCATGATTGCTGCTGGAACCAGTGATGATGCACAACAGATAAAGAAGGAATCCTCACCTGGTCCATTAAAGGAGTAGCAGAGATCTGCCATAGGAAACATCTTGGACGTGTCCATGCCGTTTCCACCCAGAAGCTCGACAAAGTCTCCAGAACCGGCACAGCCGAGAATGGACCGCTATATGGATAGACCAGAAGTCTCAAAGTCATCATGATTCATCAGTGTCTTTATATCAGCTGTATATTTTGAATTAGCTTGAATCAATTCAAAGATTCTTAAATAACCATTCTATTTCGCTCCATTCTATCTCTGTTTGTTGTTCTGACACCCAGCCATAAGTTAACTACATAAATACTTAAAATGAAAACTATAAATAATATTTATTTAATTTTAAATTAATAAATGCTACATTTCTTGACCAGAAATCAGATTTGTGCTCAATGTTAGATCATTTTGGCCAAAACTAAGCTGTACTTTAACCTTATAAACACTTTGAAATAATGAAATTGTAAATAAAATGTATTAATTAATATTTATTAATTCATTTTTATTTTTTTTTTGGGAAGGCTGGTTTGTGTAAATACTACGATACTTGACCAGAAATCAGATTTGTGCATACCTTGAGATTATTTTGTTGGCCAAAACTAAACTGTACTTTAACCATATAAGCACAATAATGAAATTTGTAAATTAAATGTATTAAGTAATATTTATTTTATTTTATTTATTGTATTTTTTTTTTTGGGGGGGGGGGTGGTTTGTGTAAATGCTACATTTCTTGACCGGAAATGCTCACCTTGAGATCATTGTGTTGACCGAGACTGAGCTCTCCAATCTGGATCTCAACTGGATAGATGATGGAGAAACTGCAGTTCCTGTGCTGCTGTGGAATGATCATGGTAAAACTGCCCTCTGGGGTCTGAGAGACAACATTACAGGCTACAAAAAGAGAGCAAGCGAGAGAGAGAGAGACAGATGGTTAACCATCAGTATTTTGCATGTTAAGCTTCAAGCATGCTTCTGTATGAGCCATATGTCATTCAGCTAAGAGTGTAAATGCTCTGAACCTTCAGGACATTAGTGACATTAGTTTTCAAGTTCATCAGTACTGCAGAAAGCCAAATTTTTAAAAGATAAATACATAATCATTTTTGTATTTGTGTGCAAGTGCACTTACGGAACGGATTGATGAGTTTGCGGAATATTACTGTGAAGCTGCTCCCTGATTGGTGGAGTCTGAAGAACAGCATGGCGACATTCTGAGACGACCGTACAATTGGTCGAGTCACTCCAGTCTCGCAGTAATCAGCGTAACGCTCATACAGAGGAAGAGGATGGTCCTGTGTGCTGGGAAACTTCTCGCCCTTCATCACCCAGCCATCAAATACCTTAAAGATAAAAAAGTTTGCATTTAACAACATTCTATTCAGCTCATCTGCAATTAGTACAACGTAAAATGATTTTTCAAAGTTGTAGATGAAAATTATTTCAGTGTTTTACAAGAAAATACTTTTCAGATCACTCCACTTCATAATTTCATGTTTAATTCAATGTGTTACTTCCAGTTTCTTAGTAAACACATCCTACTTCATTCTTTTCAGTTCAAGTTAACTGTGTTGAACTCTATTTAGTTCAGGTCAGGTTCAGTTTACATAATACCCTACAGTTCACCCCGACTGAAGTAGTTTCAGGTCAGTTGAGTTAAAGCCAGTTTTGTTTAACTGCTAATAAACTTAAATCTTAAAATTCCTCATTTCATGTCCATTCCATTGAACAGGAATTAATTCAGTACATTAACTTCTTCAATTTCCCATGTGGGGGTTTTCAGTCCTATTAAACTACATTAATTTGACATCAATCTTGCACAGTCTATGAAAGCTGCACTAGTTTAGCTTTACTCAGAATGTATGACGAAATTAGTCTGAAATGACTTTTGCCTAAGTGGATTTTAATTCCGTTTTTTAGAGTGGAAGATGTTAGATCATTGTAAACATGCTTGTTGTTGTGTGACCTGGCTTAAAATGACACCACACGTGACTTAACCTGGCTTAGTGTACATTCACAGCTTGAACAAGTAGAGATTTACACAAACACAACAGCTGTTTTTGTCCATATTTAGAACAAAATAAGTGACTGTAATACTATTAAATGACTTTTTGTAAATGTAAGAACATTTCACCTTTATGAAATCTCCTCCTCTGCAGTCAACGTTGACTGAATCATACTCGATGCTAATAATGTCACTAGGCTCGCCGATGAAAAACACGGCGCAGTTTAACTGTGGACGTTCTGCTGTGAATGTAAATTGACCCTCTACGGCCACCATGTCCAGACATCCTGAGAGAAACGGAGGAAGATCAAGACAAGAAAAGGTGAAAACCCTGAAATGATACATAGTGTAAGTGATGAATAACCACTCTTTAAATATTAAGTAGAGCCATATTGTGCTAATATGTCGATTTAAACTGTTAAAACTACTTATCAAAGCACATATGAAGTCAGCGTCACGATATAAATCATTCATTTATTATCCATGACGCGTGTCTTTTGGCAAATGAAATCCCGGAGGTGTTTCTGTTGTCACTCACTGAGCGCTCGGCGGTACACAAACTCCTCTGGTAACTCTCGCTTTAGTTCAGAGCTGAGCAGAGATAATAATCCTTCCGGACTGATCTCGTTATCCTGATAAAACAACAAAAAACAGGACATGAGAATGACTGGAATTAGAAAAAGCCGTCAAAATAAACAATAGAAATAAATTAGGATTGCATTTCAATCAGTGGTGCTCAAGGATTTTAGGACTCCTTGGATTCAAAAGAGCTTATATGTTCTTAAAGTTTCATAAAACTTTGCACATTATAAAGAAATATAACATGTATTTAATAACAAATATTAAATGCCAAAGCATATGTGCACTTGTAGTCGATAGGCTACCTTAAAGATGTATTTCCTCTTGATTGGTCCATTAAAATGACTCATTTTTAGTCATATTAAACAATGTTTTTGCCTTGAATAAAACCTGTCACTTTAGACATTAAAAACACATTTTGCTGTGCATATGCTCACAATAAACGATGCGATAAAAGTTGTGCGTACACATCATTGCATTGTTATATATTGCACAATGACTGTTAAAGCCAAAGCAGTATTAAACACACACAGAGCCCACAACAGATATATCAAAAGTTAAACATAGTTATGAAGCTACTCTAATGACTGTGTGTGTGTGTGAGGTGAGCAGGTGAAAATATCTCACCTGTATGTCCAGAAAGCGCGCGTGTCCCCGGAGAGCCGTGACGCTCAACAGGAGGAAACACAGCTGTGCGCGCAAAGTTCCCGACATGTCCGTGCCGTCTGTCCGCGAAGATTAGCGCAATAAGAGAAGAATTCCGAGAGCTCCCGACCAGACCGCTCCTTTTATACCCCCTCACATAAATAGAGGAGGGGGGGCTGCCTGTATGGATCAATTGATGTGAGTCCGCGAGAGAGAGAGGGAGCATGACAGATGCCTAGTGTTTATTCTACTTTTTCTAGTAGTAATCGAATAGATTATTAAGAAATAGACTTTGAAGCTAATTTTTTTTAGTTGTACTAATAAAATGCTAAAATCCATGAGGCCATTCACACTAGTAAAATAGCAATTGTAGCAGGCTAAGAGATTCGCCATAGTGTGTAATTTCTTATATTTATAAAATATATATCTATATTTATATGTAAAATAGTGCTGGGTAATAACTGATTACATGTAAACTGCTCAGATTCCAAAAATTGGTTACACTTTATTTTAAGGTGTCATTGTTACAGTGTAATTAAGCACTGAGCAATATTAATTAACTACATGTACTTACTATATGGTTAGGGTTAGGATTGGGGTTTGGTTTAGGGTTACTTGCATGTAAGTATGCATAATTTATTGTTATTATAATAGTAAGTACATGTAACGTGTAACAAGGACACCGTAAAATAAAGTGTTACCCCAAAATGTAGTACTTGGGATTAGTTTTAAAACTAATTAGAGTTTTGTGTTAAAATGCTAAAATGCTGCTAATTGGAATACAGTTTTTTTTTTTTTGGATTACATGATTACAGATTATTCACAAAATGGCAGTAAACTATTCATAATTTATTGATCCTCAGAAGTAATCATAATACATGAGTAATCTTGAATACATTACTGACTACAATTTTCATCATGTAATTTGTAATCAGCAACTACAAATTGTAAGTAGTCTCTCTCTCTCTCTCTCTCTCTCTCTCTCTCTCTCTCTATATATATATATTCCCTAAGGATTTAATTTTAAACCACCCTCGTAGCTTAAAACACCATTAAAAAATCATACTCTGAGACCACTAAACACTTCCCTTGTGTTTCTATTTTGGCTTTTCACATTCATGCCTTGTGTTTGTGAGCTGTTTCAAGCTCAAGGAAAAAAATCAAGGAACTTCACTGCAGTGGGAGGAAGGTGAGGTGGTCTGATTGAAGTAATGAATGTCACATACAGTGAGTCAGTGAGGTATGATTGGGTGTTTCAAAGGAACAGTTCAACTAAAAAAAGAAAATTCTGTCTTTTACTCACCATTTACTCACCATCATGTCATTTCAAACGTATGAATTGCTTCCTTCTGTGCAAATTAAAATGTTGCTTTTCTGCTATACAGAAAAAAGAAAGTCTCACCAGTATGAAGGTGAGTAAATAATGTCAGAATTTTTTACTTTTGAGTAAACTAACCTTTTATAACATTTATTCATTATAATATAATGAGGCAGCTGAACTTTTCACTTGCATATTAATATTGCTGTCCACTAATTGTCTCAGACTGGTGTTATTTTCTCACACCCACAGTGAACCAACTGTGTCAGGTGAGCAGCGTTTCACCTCACTAAAACAGATATTCACTGCTCTTAAACCTATTTGCTCTCAGCTTAAAGGTCTTTGAGAATTAGAGTCGCTGAAAGTCACCTCGGGTCAAAACAATCAGATTGAGCAGGACGTTTGGGTACATGCATGGAGGTTTCTTGAAAAACAGCCTCATGAGGGAACTATGTCTCAAATGTGAAAAGGTGTCTGTATAGAATGTTTAGGGTGTAGTAATTATAACTCGATCTAGGAACAACAGAAGTCAATGGAAGGACAAAACCACAATATGAAGATCAAAAACATGCAGACCTATCATGCATTTGTATTATTTATTTTTTTCTTTTCTGTGTTTCGTGACTATTTTTCACCCTCTCCCTGGGCAGTCTAAGAAACGCCCCCTTTTTGCATGAAATGAGTAACAACGTTGATCGCTCTGCTCAAGTTCGCTGCTCATGCAGCAACATGCATTTATCTATGTGACGTCAGGAAATTGTGGAAAAGTTTAGATGAGTCATTTTTGCCATAGTTCAGTAAATGCTCTTGTTGGACGGAAAAGAAAGTTTTTTTTTTTCAAAGTGCATGAAGCTCTATTATCTCATGATCTGACCCTTAAAAAATGAAATTCATTGAGTTATTTTAAGAATACATGATAAAAAAACTAGCTGTGTATGTGTGCTTAAGTTTTTGAAGGGCTGCTTTCTAACACATGGCAATGAAACCGACGTCATGCTGTTTGTGTTTCTCCTTTCCCAGTGTGTACTATCATCTTCAGGGAGCTGCAGACGTTGCTACCCATCAAACACCCCGTTCTGGCATTTGAAACCCAGCTCTTGCGCCAGTGTCCACTTCTATCAGAGTCTTACCTGCCCCGGGTGAACTGAAAGGTCAGCTGTCTTTCTCACGCTCGCGCTCTGGAATCAGGGGACATTTGCCTCTTGTGAACTATATAGGGCCAGTACAGTTTTCTGACTTCTGGCAGAATGTGAATGGATATATTCAGGCATACTACACATGCTATTTATGCAGTATGCATGTGCACTGTATGAGGGTTATTTTGTTTTTTGTAGGTGATCTACATTTTTTTTCCCACAAAATATAGTATACAACCTTAGCATTTTGCATGAAAATCTGTATCCCAAAATGCACTTGACCTTACATTTTTTGTTTTAACTCACTATTTGATCAGACTGCCAAAAGTCATGTTAGAAGAATGCAACAAAATAAACATATTTTCTTTTGATGGACCCCAAACTGGTTTCTTGATCACTCCTCCCATCTGCCATTGGTCAGACAAACAGCTGGCCCCGCCCCCAAATCATACCATTGGTTGAGCCAGTGTGGCTGTGTTAGGCAGTTTGAGATGTAAAAACACTGAACCCACTATAAATATGTCTGGGAAAAACTGTTAACCATTTTGGTTGTTTTTTTAATTAACTTATTAATTAAATGTATTTATTTCTTTCATTATTTTTTTTTTAAATTTGCTTAAAATATGTTTATACTTTTATTTTTATTACATTTTTAATTTTTAAATATTACAAAATATTTTAAAATAATATAAATATTAAATTTTTTATATTTAATTTAATACATACAAATATTGAAATCACTTAAATTCTGGTAACAAAAATCTCATAAAACGACTGGATTATTGAAAGTTATATTTGAATAGAACATTTTGAAATTGTCTTTGTTGAATTTTGTAATTTTGTTCTAATCTTTTAATTAACTTGAATTTAATTAAATAAAAAATAGGATAATATATACTTATTTAAAAAATATTGTTAAATTACATTGACTTTTTACTTCTAAGCATTGATATTTCCAGTGCTAAAAATGTTTTCAAGCCAAATATATCCAAAAAAAGGTCAGCCACACAACTAAACAACAGTTAAATTATAGTAATTTAATGAAAAACATCCTCTCCCTCATATGCACCTGTGCTTGTGACTGTTTCCTCACTTGAGCTCAAACCTGCAGATCTCTGAAACCTAATACAGTTCGCCATGTGTTTGCTCGTTATTTTACAACCTACTGTCGCGTGCAGTGTGTGTCATTTGTTGGAATCCGACCCAAATTTCTAACTGATCCGGCTAACTGTCACGAAACCCCCCGCTTCGTTTATTTCATTCCTGCATCCATGCAGTGGAGAGTACAGCGGGAGAGAAGAAAGAATGACGCACTTTGGCAGATAGGAGGCCACTGTTATAGCGTTAATCTTCCATTTCGCCGAGGATATCACTCACACACACACACACTTATCCACAGATTGAACGTGCTTCAAGGAACAAGACGTATGAACTTGTCTAAATAGGAATGTATTTCCGTTGGCCCTCAGACCAGTGTGCACCGACTGAGATGTTGAAATCGCTACGGTATTAGCAACTAGATAGTCTTTTGAGTGTGTTTCTGTGGCCTCTTTGTTCTTCAAGAATGACTTATTGACATTTCATAGAGATTAAAGGAATGTTTGGGATCCAATACAAGTTATGCTCTATCAACAGCATGTCGATGACCACAGAAAATGGAAATTTTGACTCAGCTTAGAAAAACAAACAAGAATTGTGTTCATAGCAATGCACGTGCAATGGAAGTGGGGCAAGACAGTTTAAGGAGAGTTTAAAAGCACAAATGTGTTTTAAAGCATTTAAGTGTTTATAAGTTGTCTAAACCATCCTTTATGTTATAGGTGGATAAATGTACACTGTATTTTATGAACAATTTGCAATAAGTCCATTTCCGATGTTCTTCCTCATAAAGTTACTGGGTTTACAATTATGGAACAACATAAAGGTGAGTAAATAGTGACAGGATTTTTAGATTTGCATGGCAATACTGTGCGTTTTCCAAAAGAGATGGGGCACACCTGGAAAGAGCTGGAGAAAACTGCCCAGGACCGCAGACACTGGAGAAAAGTTGTCGATGGCCTATGCTCCGAGAGGGGAGAAAAGGCTTAAGAAGACTGTGTGTTTTAATGTATTTACTTGCCCTATAGACCTCCATTGTAAATGATTTACTGTAAACACAAGTTTTGTTCTTTTTTAACAAACTGAGAAATCAGTCCAAGTTATCTGGCTGTAATTGACAGCATACCACCGATAGTTTGGTGGGGATTTGGGGTAACAGAACACCTCTTGCAAAGTTAATGCTGGATTACACATCGTCCGTTTGCTTAAATAAACAGAAAAAAGGAGAATGGACCCCTCAAACAGGCAATCATTCAGCTCTGAGGGAGGCAAACACACACAAACACAAACACACGTGTATACAACATGGAGCGTTTGGCTCCAGTGTCCTCTTTGTTAGGATAAATATGATGGATGTGTTTATGAGATGTTCTTGAATGGTATGATGGCAGAAAAATATAACCATGTGTTCATTATGACACAGCAGATGAGAACTTACACATGAAAGATTGGAGAGATCAGCATTTATAAATACATAAAGTGGAGAAGATAAATAGGGTGGAAAAGTTCTTTTTCTTTATTAAAGCTGTATTTATCCTTAAATGCACTACAGTTCAAAAGTTTGGGGTTGGTACAATTTTTAAATGTTTTTGCTTATATGCTCTTTGAGGCTGCATTTATTTGATCAAAAATACAGTAAAAACACTAATATTGTGAAATTTTTATAATTTAAAATAACTGATTTCTATTTGAATGCATTTTAAAAATGTAATTTATTTCTGTGATGGTAAAGCTGAATTTTCAGCATCATTATTCCAGGCAGTGCTGATTTGCTGCTCAAGAAACATTTCTTATCACAGTTGAAACTTACAGAATTACCAAATTTTGCCATATGTTAAATATATTATTATTTCCTGTAAAGCTGCTTTGCAACGATTTGTATCGTGAAAAGCGCTATACAAATAAACTTGACTTGAATTGAAAAGTTGTGCTGCTTAATATTTTTGTGCATTTATTTGAAACAGAAATCTTTTGTAACATTATAAATATTTTACTGTCACTTTTGATCAGTTTAATGCATCTGTACTTTTTAAAAATGATTCAGTTCTTCCAGAAAAATATTACTGACCCCAAACTTTTTAGAAGTAGTGTACGTTTTACTCATTACAATGACACAAAAGCAAATGATCTAGTCTCCATAAACAAACTTGATGTGACTTTAATAACACCGAACGCCATTGCATGTTTTAGGGTGAAATCATTCATTCTCATTTATTTGCATGCGCTGTCTGCATTGTTTTAGAGTCCAAAGAAAATATGCAAATCAAGAAATGGCACAAAAGTGCCTACAAAATTAGTGTTGAGCTCATTTTGCATGCAGCAATTCCAGATGTTGCAAGACAGGTTATTATTCAATTCTGTTCTGTTATGATCAATATAAAGTATACAAAAATGTTCACCACCTACACTTTTAAAAATAAAGGTTCCAAACATTTTTGGAACCTTTCAGTGAACAATTCCATTTTTCTTAGTGAAGAACACTTTAATAGTTTAAAAGAACCTTTTTGGGATATAAAGATTCCATTGATGTCAAAGGTTCTTAATGGATCTATAGATGGCAATAAAGAACCTTCATTTTTAAGAGTGTAGTGTAGTGAATAAACAAACTATTGCATAAAACGTATTGAATTCGCCCATGAATATGTCCTGCAGATGTGATGATTGTCAGCAAATATTGACTTAGAGCCGATCCTCCCTATACGCAAAGTACGCAAGCTGCGTAGGGCCCCCGAAACACCAGGGGGCCCCCTTGCTCTCAAAGATGATTTAATTTTAGTTTCATTTTTTAATTTGGCCAGCAGTTATGAAAACATGAATGATTATTTCTTTTAATGCGGTGCGCTGTCACCCTTTCTACGTAAAAATCAGTCAAATCATGTAACGTGAATATCGCACAGTCTCTTGCTCGAGACTAAAAAACGAGTTGAAAGCGTACCGAGCCGCGGAAGAGATGCTGTTTCCCGAGCGCTTTCCGTGAGCGCGATTCGAGATGGAGTGAACACGGACAAATGTGTTTCATTCATTCATTCATAACCACTCATAACCCAACCCCCCCACCCCCACCCCGCGACAACACAGTTTTGCGTAGGTCGCCCCCAGAAGTCTAGGATCGCCACTGGACTTAGATTGCAATATTTAAGTGTAAAATGTGTCATTAATCCCAAAAAGCGTGTCATCACAATACATCCGGAAACTGTAAAAAGGCTCAGATGCTCCGTGTGACGGGGTTTGTGTTCAATTCTCTTTGAAACGCTCATCCTGACACATAAAGTGGAGCGTTTGATGAGGGACTGCTGGACGAGGTCACACACCGACTCTTCATACAACAATGACGAACATGAGTGATTTCTCTATGAGAGGCCTACACACACTCAGAATGACATGTGTATGTGTTTCTGTGTGCATGTGTGAGAACGGAAAGAGAGACTTTATAAAAGAGGCTCTTATGAACACTCCAACCAGAGAGAGAGATGTGAGCGAAAGAGAGGGAAAAACGATGTATAAACAGAGGCCAGTATCTGCATGCAGAAGTAAATAAAGCAGTGCCCTTTGGTAAATGAGGGGTAGATGGAGTTTCATAACTGGCAGACATGGAATTACACATTTTTATGGTTCACTGTTTCAGGGACGATGATGGGACACATAGAACCACTCGCCTTTATTGAGAGGCTGTCCATTTGAGACGTTGTGTATTATAAACATGCACGTATTCAGTGTTCTGAAAGCCTCCAGCACTGAATTACACCAGAAATACTAATGTAACGCTAATATAAGATTAGCATAATGATAACGTAATGTGAACCACTGAAGCTGCATTCTGTAAAACAGATGCAACTAGATTGAGATTTAAGTCTCTCTGCATAACCTGTGTGAGTGTGTATGTGAGAGAGAGAGATGTGTGATGTGTCCAAAGGTTTCAGAGGAGAAATATAGCCTGAGGTACACACACATATAAACACACAGGCTGCTCTAAACCTGATAACACTGAGAAGACCTGATGAATAAGATGAAGAGAAGAGAAGAAAGTATTGTTACTTTATCGTTTAGATTTTACTCTTTATTTTTTATATATATATAATTTTACACTTGTACACTTTTTATTTTATAAAGTTCGGGGTCAGTACAATTTTTTTAATGTTTTTGAAAGAAGTCTCTTATGCTCACCAAGGCTGCATTTATTTGATCAAAAATACAGAAAAAAACAGTAATCTTGCAAAATGTTATTACAATATAAAATAATGGTTTCTATTTTAATATACTTTAAAGTATAATTTATTTCTGTGATGCAAAGCTGAATTTCCATCAGTCATTACTCTAGTCTAAAGTGTCATATGATCCTTCAGAAATCATTCTAATATGCTGATTTAAATGTTGGCAACAGTTGTGCTGCCAAATATTTATTTGGAAACTGCGATACTTTTTTTTTTTTTTTTTAATAAAACAGAACAGTATGAAGTCTTTCACCATGCATCCCCAGTACCCTTTTTTCCTGATTGCCAGCTTCTGTACCCTTGCTGTACCTAAAACATGATTCACCAGTCCAATGATGTCTTGAAGCTCTGTATTTCACTCCTCCTATAAAAGAAGAGATAAATAAATAAATAAATAAAGATGAGCGCCACAGAGATGTAATAGCTGTAATGTGTTTAATGGAGCAGCTCATGAGGAAGTGATCCACATGGCCCTCAGAGATATCAGCCCCTTATGAACAGTGCATGCACTGTTATATTTGTCTGTAAACCACCGAGATGAACCGCACACGCTTATGCATCGCCCTAATTATTGATGATGTCGATCAGGCACTGCTCAAAGGAGCCGTTTTCTGGTCTTAGATGTCAAACATATTTGGAGCCAGATTGAATCACACAACCGTCAATAAAACACATCTAGCCGTTCAACTGTTGAGCTCCTGTATGCTGCTGTTACATGGGAGGAACAAATTCACTGACACTCTTCAGTGATCACTCCACTGATGTCCGGCGAGTCGCAAGCATGTCAAGATCGATTGATGAGAAATCAATCCACGCATGAACAAATCACTGCAGTTTACACGCTTTTCTGTCTGTTGGTGTCCAAATCATCTCATTTCATCTCAGAGGAGATTTGATCAATGATCTGAATCTGTGAGCATGGGTCACACACGTGTTCACCAATCAGAGCTCAAACCAGAGAAAATCAAGCTTGCGTGAAACATTGACATGGCCCAAAGCTGATGCTGATGTCATTCAGAGCAAATGAATACTTCAAAGATAAACACAGCTTCACCTGAAGGCACTGTACAGATGTTGCAAATAGATTTGTACAGCTTCAAAATCTCTTCAGGTGATTCTGGGTTAGATTTATTGGCTTGTCACGAATGAAGTACAATTAATGTTTTTACCAAGTTCTCAGAACAACATCAACAAATCTGGCTAGCTATTGTTAATTACGCCTAGAAAATTAGGGTAAGATTTTTTTATTTGAAAGAATCTTCTTATGCTCACCAAGGCAATTTTTTGATCAAACATAAAGCAAAAACAGTAATATTGTGAAATATTATTACTGTTTAAAATAACGGTTCTCTATTTGAATATTTTAAAATGTAATTTATTCCTGTGATGCAAAGCTCAGTTTTTAGTTCTCAAATTCTGTCTGTGATTCTTGGTTAGAAATATTGAATATTTCACAAAATAAGTAACAGAAAACAGATACTAACGATAACTACATTGAAGCTAAATAAGGTGGCATTATCATTTTAAATATGCAACTATTAAATGACGTTACTCTATTTTTGACAATCAAACTTTAAAATTTAGACTAAATATAAATGATAAGCACTACTGTGAAGTATAGTACCATAACTAAACATTTTTTTCCATTACAAACAGAAAGATGTACAATGAGGATACCATGAATCCTAAAGTTTGTGAGTAATAATAAAAGAGCAACCACTTAAAACTAATGTTAAAATTACTAGTTTCCACAAAAATATGAAGCAGCACAACTGTTTTCAACACTGATAATAATAATAATGTTCTTGAGCAGCAAGTCAGCATATTGGAATGATTTCTGAAGGATCGTGTAACATTGAAGACTGGAGTAATGATGCTGAAAATTCAGCTTTGCATCACAGGAATATATTACAATTTAAAATATATTCAAATATAAAACAGTTCTCTTAATTTCACAATATTACTATTTTTACTGTATTTTTAAACGCATAAATGCAGCCATTGTTTCAAAAACACCCCAAAATGACCCAGTGAGTGACAGTGTATCTGTTCATTGATCCTCTGCAGGACTTTCAGGAGTCCACAGACCCCGGGGTGAAAGAGAGGAAACACCTCAGTGATTGACTTGAATCTGGCATTTGATAGTAACACAACAGCACATTCATCAAACGGGCCGAAAGCTTCCCTACAGCAAGACGCTTCATTCAGTCTGACACAAGTTTGACACCTTACCAACATAAAAACCAACAGCATAAACAGCCAAAGGGAAAAAGTCATGAAACACTGACAAAAAAAATAAATAAAAAATGAGGCCAGACAGGAAATAAGCCAAAGGACAACAGGTCATTATAATTCACAATGTATCTTCAGAAACACACACTCACAGAGAAGTCAGTGAGTTTTGACGTGTGTGTTTGGTGCATGTCTAAAAAAGGCTCTAATGGGATCTCTAAATATAGATCCTTCATGATATTCAGGTCTGATTCTGGCTGTAGCCTCTTCGCCCTCTGGCGCTTCATCTGCTGCGTCCATCAGCCTGAGCATTTCTCTGTCTGATGAAGCAGAAGACTTATGAATGCCGGACCTTCCTAGAGATCCTTTCTCAAGTCAGTGTCATCACTGAATTTTGACAAACAAGAGCTGAAAAACTTCACCACAGTGGCGGCTCCAGGATTTTTTTGTTGGGGGTGCTAAGGGGAGACTCAACAGTTCAGAGGGGGTGCTAAAAAACTAATGAAATTGAGAAAAAAGTAATGAACGATAAGCTTCAGCTATCTAAATAGTATGCAAATTCAGCCACCTTGTGTTTTTTATACAGCACCTTTGAAAAAAGGCATATTGTAGGGTTTTTTTATGTGGTATTAAATGGGGGTGGGGGACAAATCGATTATATGAATCGCGATTTAGTCTTCTAGCGATTTGCATCGATTCACAAATTTAAAAAAAAAAATCAATTTTCTAGTTAATATAATAATAATAATAATAATAGTAATGATGTTGTCAGAATGGAGGAGGAAAAACCAATACATCCTGCCCCATTTTCAGCGAGGGCAAGTGTTTGGAAAAATATATTAATTATTGATCTTTTGTTATTATGAGAACAAGTATGGATGTGCCTGTATAGTAAATCCGTATTCGGAAAAGCATGGAAAACGAACAACGCGTTCTACAGAGCCACTAATGGGACATAGCCCCTTGCTAGCAGCAGCCTGTTACGTTACATTACACATGATTTCACTTACCACGTAAACAAAGTAAGGAGAGATGACTGATAGGACAATGGTGAATGATTTGCAGATCCTGAGCACCACTGACAAACATCTAATCTTGTAAAATGTGTGGTAATTACTGCCGCTCCTTAGTAAACACAAGGTAGGCTAAGTTACGATCACAAATCTCGACAGTGAAAGTAAAAAGCGAGCATATTAATAACTGGTCCCTGATGCCTGCTATTTATATAGGCTACAGTATAGTTTGGGCTATCCAACGATATAACTGCAAGAGAATAGGCCACATAGTGACACAGAGTTAAAACAGGAAAATCATTAGGAAATCCTTGGGGGGCTGTGCCGGGGCACCGCCACTGCTTCATGGTAACATGTATTTCAGAATTATGTTATGTTTCTTCCTTAGGTTAACAAGCTGTTAAACAGAATATCTAAGCTTTTCAAATGTTTAAATATGCTGTAATTCTGAGGGATTTTTCCCGTTTTAAAGAAGCTCATAAGCAATATCACACCTTTCTTCAAAAATCCATAGTTTACTTAAAGATACCTTTATAATTTTTCAGTTGTTTCTCAATAAGCTTAAAACAAGAGCTTTTTTTTTTTTAGCGGTTTTTCATAATAAAAATACCAATATTCACTAATTGTAGCTTGTTGATACTTACTTGTCTCCTCGAGCCTGTAAAGTGACGTTTAACTTCCGCGTACGCGCGATATTTTCGCGCCCTCTCGAGAAACTGCAGCTGTGCCTAGAAGGGATACAACTCCGACCGGAAATGAACAATGAAATTAATTTTCTACTTATTAGATTGTGTTTCATTAACGTCTACACCCACCCCAACCCCAAACCTACCCCTTACACTAATGAAAAAATAGTAATTATTATTGTACAGTGTGACAAAAATTACGTTGTATTGATATGTGCATGCCCAATAGAGCCATACGTATCCCTTCTAGTCTTCCACATACCGGAAACAGTTTTGGGTGAGCCCAGTGCGCGAACGTACTGTGCGCACGGGAAATTTTCTTTTTCGTACTCTGAAGGGGGGTTGGGGGTTGGGGTGGATGGCAAAAGACATAAATAAAATCAAATATGATATACAGTTTCACTCAGAAATTTCTCAAACAATTACAAAGAAATAGCAAGTAGCACATTAAATTTAATGTGAAACTTTGAAGTAGAACAGCTGAAATAGTACCTATGTTCTTGTAAAACATACTCCATTTTTATTTAAAAACAGATTTATATATATATATATATATATATATATATATATATATATAATATTATTATTATTATTATTTCAGCCTATATATAATTTACCATAAATATTTTTTATGTATATGTATAGACTACACTGAAAAATATTTTTTACTGTGAATACACATAAACATATATGTATGTATGTATGTATGCATGTATTTTGCTCAAGTAAATTCGCTCAGGAAAATGATTTTTTATTTATTTTTTTATTAGAAACATCTACTATAAGAAAACCTCAAATGTGATCATCCTCTTAAATGCTCAGTAATATTCAGTTTTATTTATTTATTGCTGAAATTTAAACCAAGAAGAGTCCTGTCCTCTGATAATGGCTCTACAGTATTCTCACAAATATTACAGGGGGACTGGAAAAACTGATGTAAGTTCTGATAGTGGGGGATATGAGCTGCTTTGGTGTGATTTTATCTCTGCGCTTTGTGTTTTTTGGAGAGCTGTTCCTCGCCAGGATGACGTTGTTGTTACGCACAACTCCATGTCATCATAATGCAAGTCCTGCAGAGCCTTCACTTGTGTGCACACACACACACACACACACACATATCCAGAAGCATGATATGCTTGGCTCCAGGACAGAGCAGAATAAACATTCTCTCCCTACACACACATACACAACATCTTACACCAGCAAACCCATTCACACGCTTCCTCACAAACACACACACACACACACACACAGGCTAATCCAGAGCAAAACGGTACAACAGCCCTGACGCGCTGAGCTCATCAGAAAGGGCATTTGCATTTTGAATCCAGAGCAAAACGGTACAACAGCCCTGACGCGCTGAGCTCATCAGAAAGGGCATTTGCATTTTGAATCCGAGAGCACAACGGGAATCTTTCGAATGCATAAAAGAACGAGGCGGATCCTATCAGATCAGAAAGAACAACCTCTGTGGTTATGTTTATCCCTGCGGCTTCCGATTTATGATTCCTTTTTATAATTGTTTATTTGATAGCACAATCTGACAGTGAACATATTTGAAAAAATACATAAAAATTATTATCCGTTGCAGAGATTTACAGAGAAACAAACAGATGGGTGATAGTTGAGCTAGTATTTAGAGATCGGAGGCCACACAAACACTTAAGGTTTCATCCCGAATGCAAGCATTGACCTTTTGACCTTTGACACAATGACGCACAAATCTAGTTTTAAAATGGCATTGAAATAGTTTCTGTAGCCATAGCAACCAACATTCTGTTGTGTCCATTTTCTTTCATTACATGTTTGCAATCAGTGTTTATGTAGTATAAGTTATTTTGACATTTTTTATCGACTATTAAGGTGAAGTCAAAATTACAGTTGTTTGGTGAATTTTCATGGGTGATCAGAAATCAGAAATTTTGTGTGGAGGTGAAAGATTTTTTAATTTCTTCCATTCAAGAAGTTGTTTTACTTGAATATACATCACAACAGAGAAGAGAAGATGATCACAATTTCTGTTTCATGCCAACTTTAAACTTGTAAAGCTGACATATGAAATAATAGCCAGATATTTATTTATTTTTATTGTATTTTTTTTTTACAATAAAACTGTGTATTGAACTTTATAAAATATAAAAGTGTTATTGTTGAGCGTCATATCTGATAATTCAGGCTTTTATGGCTCATATAGTATGATAGTGGGAATATTGAGGGGAAAAAAACACCTCAGTTTTATTTAGAGGCCCAAACAAAGCGAAAATATGTGAATACTTACATAAAATCATATGAATGTCATTTGTCACTCTGTGTCTCCCAATAGTATATCTAATAGAAAATGTTTTTTTTATGGTCAGAGCTTTATTATTAGGGGCAAAACATATAATGAAATGCAATGCAATGATGATTGACAGATAAATCATTAAATGTTCCTCAAAAAGCCTGATGATCATATTTAATACTCATTTTAACATGACTTTTCTAAAAACTGATGAATAGATAAAGTTGCCAAGTTCAGTATAGAAAATGTTAATCTTTAAACATTACTAAGGTTTCACAGCAAAAAGAAACATACTGTGATTTTAAAGTCTTTCAATTGCTAAAAAAAAGTCTAATTTGCGAACCACTCGTTCTATTCCTCAATTGTAAGTCTCTTTGAATAAAAGTGTCTGCTGAATGAATACATTTAAATGTAAATGTAGCAATCATGAAACAGAAGGCATGTAGACTGTTGATAATTTAGAGGTTTTAAAAATGTGCATATCAAATATGATACAGTAGCCTTTAGGGTTAAATCAGAAACCCTAAATATAAGCAGTAGTTATGATGCTTGATTTAACAAATACTGCTAATTACATTTATATGCTCATAGCTGCTCAAAGCAATGTTAATCAACATGGAAATATTGCATAACTCAAGCAAGATGGATGGTTTATTATAATGTACTGTTTATGGGAAGGTTTTACTCGTGGGTCATGACACTCACAGGTCAAATCAGCTGTTAGTGTGTGTGTGTGTGTGTGTGTGTGTGTGTGTGTGTGTGCCACTCAGATGACAAGTTCTCAACCTGTCAACTTAATGAAGTCACAACTCCAACTGTAGTGTAGTAATTAAATAAACACTTCATTCATGTGATGAACATCCCGCTCTCGTAAATGATTAAGTTTCTCGTGTTTGCGTAAAGTTCACAGTTTTGTTTAACAGTGAAGGAAGCACATCAACGTGTTTCAGAACTCCCGTTATGCAAATGCAAATTAGCACACGCTTGAGGCAGAATAACTATGCCAGCGGTGTGAAGGAAACCAAGGTGGCGTGAGATGTGACTCGTTTATTTCCTGTCTATTACGGCCCTCTAAGCTTCTTTCATATTAATGCACCTGTGGTCTCATCCTCTTCACCTCACAGCCTGACACAGGTGTTAGAATAAACACGGTTTTAATTTGATTTAGTCTCATATCCTGAATGAAAGTGCTTCGTGAGGGACGTCACAGACAGTTTGGCTTCCAAACTCAGAACTTTTTAGACTGGAAGGTTAAAACATTTAACACAAAGAAATCAGTGTATTCAAATTTCAGATCTTTTAAAAAAATCTCTTTGAAACGATGGATGGAGTGTACTTTCACTTGCCTGTACTGCCCTCTGCTGCCCAAAATCATGTTTGTGTGTCAATGAACTTCATTAATAGAATAGATGATTTATTAAAAACAACACAACAGAATAAAAGCAAGTTTAAAGGTGTTGCGTTAAAAAGTGGAACTTTTATGTATATTTTATTTATTTATTTTTTTATGAGGACGTCAGTCCTCCGTTATTTAGGTTTCACGCTAATATGTTGATGCACTTTGTAACACTCATAAAATGTTGAAAAAGATCTTTACAAATTATATTAATCAGTTGTTTTAGTATATACACACAGTGTCTGCAAACATACATGAACTCAAATATCTCCATAGTCTCTAAACATTGTTATGAAACATAA